>JANFAB010000415.1:0-19905 GCA_024613165.1 Pisolithus albus | reverse complement strand
AATCCCGGAAGCGGTTGCGACCCTTCGGAGCGCCACGCGGTGCAGGCACCGTGCTGTGCCTAATCGGCCCGGTGGCCCCAAATGGATAAAGCCCCCTAAGACGATCACATGACCCACAGGGGGTCAACCCAATATAGACGAATGGTGGTTACGAGTCAAGACCGACAGCGGCCGACAGCGGCAATTGCTCGGATGCAGCGGCAGAGTGGTCGGCGGGCTTATTAAGCATCGGACTTGGTCGGGAATGGGTCGGAGGGTGTCGGAGAGGTGGGCGGAGGTGTCGGAAAGGGTGCGGAGGCGTGGGAAAAGGTCGGGCAAGGCATGGTTGTGACACTTCGAGAGGCTCCACCTTCAATGGCAAAGCCTGCCCCCACTGGGTTCGAGTCGCGTTCAAGAGCGTCAAGAGGTTTGTCGCCTCTTCGAGAGCCTGTGGCTTCAAGTGAGCCACCCCCTGCCTTTCGAGAGTCTTCGAGGCACCGAGTACACCCTCGAAGCTTTTCTTTTTGCTTCTTCTGTGGTCGCAAAGGGCACATTCGAGCAAACTGCAAGGTCTGTACTTCATATCTAGCAGCAGGGAGGTGTAGATTGGTTCGAGGTCGAGTCATGCTGCCCACAGGTGAGGAGATCCCTCGAGAGGCTCTCGGACGCACTCTACAGCGTCGTTTGGATTTCTGGGTCCTCGCTCGAGGCCCAGGAAGCTTTGTTGACCAGGTACCACCCCCTCTCTCGAGTTCCAAGTCGATCCAGCCCCCCTCCTCCCCTCGAGTCGACCATGAGACTGCCCCCAGGCACCCTTCGAGCTCGAGAGCCCCTTCGAGCCACCCCCGAGCTACCTTTCGCCCTCGAACAACTCTCAATACACCTTCGAGCCCCCTCGAGACCGCTTCGAGGCCCGCTTCGAGCCACCCCCAAGCCGCCTTCTGCCTTCGAAGACCTTCGATGTACCTTCGAACTGCCTCCCCCATCAGCTGAGTAGTTGTTTTTGTTTCTTTTTCATGGTCTCTTTCATTTTGAGTTCGCATTTTTGAGTTTCTACTTAGAGTTTTGTTTCGAGGATGATACCTCTCCCCTCGTCTTAGGATATATCTTGGTATGTGATGACTGGGGACAGTCAGTTTTTAAAGCCACCCTCGGATGTAGGGAGGGAGTCCTCCCTACCATGGTAATTATTATATTTCCATGTTTCTACTTACAGTTTTCTTTTTACTGTATCTTTACCTTACCTTTTTACTTAGTATTTGTGCGAGTTTTGGCTTACATAAGCCAGACTCGCACTTAGAGTCTCTGTACTTACTTAGAAAAATAATAGCCGCATTACCACCAGACGAGAACAGACTGAATCCGAGCCCGGGAGCTTCGGATTATCATTTCTCCATCACCAGACAGCCATTGGACGTTATCTCAGCTATCTATTGGGTTTTAGGGCGCGTTTTGAGTCTTTTTCCCTTTCTCTCTTGACTCTACCAGGCAACTCCAGCTCCCTTGGGTCAAACAGACCCTTTACTTTCATCAGGGAGACCCCAGGTATAACCCCCAGGCCTCCCATCTCCCATTTCTACAGCGCCCATGCCAAGGATGTAACAATAACCTCGGATTGATGGTTAACTGAAATGGACGGAGGGGGAAGAACTTGTGCGAGTTGTGTCCAATTAGCTAGTGACCATGAAAGTGCAGCATGACGACAAAAACAAAGGAAGGTCGTACCCGTTCCCTCGTGGCTCCAGAGGAAGACTTCTGATCGAGCACCAGTGACCACAACGCAGTCCACGACGGCGAGATATTCAACTGGAGAACTGGAGTGAGCTGCAAACCCTGTGACAGTAACCTGCTTCCATACAAGGTCAAAGAAACCAGAGGATAAGCTAGAGTGAAGCACGAACGCAGTCAGACTGTATATGAATCGAGATGACCACACCATTAGCGAGCCCGCACAACAGGTGATTCTCTGATGGTGTCATCCAGATGATTGACAGTACGGCATTATTCCCAGTGACAACGACGTGGAGTTTCCGGCCGGAGAGCGTTGACCACAATGACAATTTTCCATCAAGACTGCCAACAGCCAAGAATGTGCCATGTGTGCTGAATGCAAGGGAGGTAATGGTGTCTTCATGCTCTTCCTCGAGGCGGTGGTATAACTTGTATTGAAGAGGCATCGCGAAGCGTCAGCTCCAGTCGGATTAGGCGGGATGTAGTCAGGGGAGATCGAATAATGAGAATCTCCGATGACTCAGCAGACAAGACCCACCACATCAGATTCTTTACATGAGGAGGCAGGTCGACAGAGGATGACATCGGATTTTGTATGCGTAATCAGATCTCCTTAGGTCCTCTGTCTGTCTGTAGAATGTGATGACAACCAGCCTCATCTGATTTTTCCCTTACAATCCAATCAGCATATCCAGACAGGTATGGACAGTTCCCAACAGATTGCATTCCGCTACCGTCGGGGCCACTCGTATGTACAAAATGTAATATCCTATACACGATGCTGGGGAATACGCGCACGCTCCTGGAGCAGGCAGCGGGGCCAGTGGACGAAATACATAGCGGTACAACCGGAGAACGTGGGGTGTCGGATACGAGAACTGCAGGTGGCTCAAATTACTGCACGTACGGGCAGGCAGCAGGAAGGACGGCCCGATACTCCTACATGCGGTTCTGGAATGCGGTGTCTACAACATCCCGCGACGAGTTTGAAAAACTTCTGAGATCGCTGGCCGAATTTGACCATGCTTTGCTTGAAACTGTCCTAGGGGGAAGGTGCGCGGAGAGCATCCAATGATTGTTCTGAATGCAAGGAGAGGTCGGCAACGGATCTGAGCAAGAAGAAAGAACAAAAAGCATTTTTAGAAACGATGTAAACCAAAAGACCGTGTCCCAACACGACGGGGGAAATGCAACATGGACGGTCGTGTGCCGCAAACAAAAAGGCGTTGCCAAACGCAGCTGGCCGCATACTCAAGGCATATCAACAAAGGCGTATCAACATCAACGTAGAGGACTTACTTGCTGGCATCGAGAACGTGTGGTTCAGCATGAAAATGGGCCAACATGGGCCAAGGATCTGTGAGATCTGTTGGTCTAGAATTCTTGAGCTTCCTGACATTCTGACAGAACTGGTACTGGACCTGGATTCATTGGCAGTTGATACGGAACGTGCGTCGAAAGGTTTCCTTCCAAACCCTTGGAAGGTTTGGATAAGAATTGAGTCAGCCCCGACGGAGAATTGGATCGTAATGATGGGAAGTAAGTATTCGCAGGTGAGGCAGATGTCGACGACGGGGGCGCACCATGCAGGCTCAGCATATTGAATGACGCCAGTGCACCCCGCCGTGGTGGTATTGGACGAGTCAATACACTGAGAAGTAGAAAGAGAGTTGCTCGGGGATGCAGTGGATTTGAACGCACCTTCGCATCATCTAATGTCGCTAGGACAAGATAGTCGACCAAACGATGTGATGTAGACGGAGCGACGTGCGTATGATGCATTACAATTCTCAATGAAAATGACTTTGGACACGTTGAATGTAGGGGCCTGCGTCGACATCCACTCGACTTTGAGTCTCGCAGGGGATTTTCGAGACAAAGGAGTCGCGAACTCCATGCAGAGGTACACATCGTTACATACTGAGTAACAACTACAGCAGCACGTCTTCCAAACCTTCACCACCTTCCTCACTATGATTGTCACCCAACGTTTCGGTATCAAAAACATCATTAAAATGGATATTCTAGGAAGTAGAATTAGACACTGTAAATGCAGAAAGCACGCTGGTCTGAAATTACATACCTTAAAGATTGGCAGTAAATGAACAACCTCCACCGCAGCTGATCACTGAAACGCTCAAAATGAGTTTTTGCGAACTGTGTGATAATGTTATCCACCGAAACCACTTCAGGAGGGTGGAATTTGTCATAGTACAGCCCTCCTACTGCTGCAAATCCAAATCGGCAGTACGGATCATGTGCGCGGTGATCAGGTTTCAGTGGCAGATGACGCTCGATGACAGCAAAGGGATGCCTTTCATCACAGTCGCGGTCCAGCTGCCTTCTGTCACAGAAAAGTGCTAGAATGCGGGCCGGTTCGCATCCATCACTACGAGAGGAGTCGCCACTACCCTGTATAATGACGTTGGCATCTCCAGGAGAGCGTAAGTTCGCTTGGTAACACATGCCCTCCCGCCATACTTTTGTACAGAAAATGACATCTACGCGGCAGCAGGTTAACGTGGTAGTGCCGAAAAGGAGAGAAACACGCCTCACCCGATGAATTCTGCGTTTGAACATGATGCATAGCAAGAGATACGTGATCCTTGTCTTGTGCTGCTTGCCTCCCCCTTGCTGAAGGATGCCGGGTGTAGGTGCGGGTTTTTGATGACGAACCGAATGACAGAATATCATTAAGGCGTGTCCCTCGAATGTCTGAGTAAAATGCCTGCAAGAATGCAGGTAATAAGTTCCCGAACGCTTTCACCCTGCCACTGAACATGTAAGCAGTGAGATTTGCAGCTCGACAAGCATCATTCATGAACGTAAGCTCTAATTCACCTAGGATAGCCATGTGAGTGCCATCATCAGTTGCTAAGTTCATACGTACCGAACTTGTTGTTAGTTTTTATGTTCTGAAGCATGTAGTTGTAGCGCTCAAAGGCCCAGGTCCTCCAACTGTGCACAGGACCAAACGCCAAGAGCAGGTCGCCGATGTGAAGTGCTAGGTGATGAGTTGGCTGGACTTTAGCTTCCTTGTATAAGCATACTAGCCCACGGAGGTATTCCAGCATGTGAAACATGTACTCATCCGCAGCGAACTTCGAAGTGGTGTGCATATTTGCCCAGTGGATTGCGGTGACCAGGTGAATGTAATTCACCAATATTTTGCCTTTCTGGCCCCTATCAAATCCCCATAGTCGGATGAGCGTGACGACAAGATGAATAGTTCCCACTGAGCAGCCACTGGTCAGCACTGAGAGAGTGGCTTGCTAAACCAAAATTTGCTGGGGCCGGAGAGACGAAGGACGGAAGAATCAGTTTCTGCTGATCCTCCCAAACCTCAGGTAGAATCTGGTCCCCGAGAACAACAGATTTACGTGCATGTCGCTTTGACGTATTATGGGCAGGAGGCTTCACGTAGCGGGTATTTGATTCAATATTTGCAGTACGCTGGGGATGGTGGTCAGTCCAGCCCTAACTCCTCACGGTGGCTATACACTCACCCATTGACCCAAGGCAGTCAACAACGTAGACTTGCTGGGCAGCTTTCCTGGCTTAGGGCTGTTGAGCAACGGTGCATGGCACAGAGGCCAGCTCCACTGGACTCACCTTAGGTTTGAGTAGTAACGAGTTGAGGCGAAGTAAGAGGGCAAAAGCGATTGTATTTTGGGGCGCCATAGGCTGCCTTTATATACTACAGGGTGAGTGTGACGTGACGTGTGACAACTACCTAAATAGTCGTAGCTATTGTCTACCGTATTTGGGCTAAGTGTTGTTCTACCTATGTAGCAACTACTTCCCACGCTGCACTGAGTAGGCGCGTGTTCAACACTCCCCCTTGCTAAGTCGCTGGTTAAAGCGCGCAAGCATAGGATGGCGCTACAATTAAGTGCAGCCAGTTTTAGTCGTCAGCCTGATAGATTTCAAGCCCGAGTTGTGCCCTGAATTTCTCAAATTTGTCTCGACCCAAGTTCTTGGTGAACATATCCGCAGGGTTCTCTGCACCATCGATGAAGAATAGGGCGACTTTACTGTCAGCCACAGCTTCGCGTACATAGTGGTAGCGAATGTCGATGTGCTTGGACCTTTTCTCGGTCACAGGGTTTGAAGCCATAAACAAGGCTCCCTGGTTGTCACCGCAAATCGGAATGGGTTTCAACTTATATCCCAATTCCTCGAGCAGGTTTCGAATCCAGATTACTTGGCGGCTACAGTCACTGAGCGCCATGTATTCTGCTTCAGTGGACGACAGGGCTACTGTCTTTTGGGCATGTGATGTCCAACTGAAGATGCCATCAGCAAGTTTCAGGAAGAATCCTGTCTGCGATCGGCGAGTGGAAGGGTCAGAGGCCCAGTCTGAGTCTGTACATGCAGTGATGCCTAGGCCAGAATCACCATTGAAAATGAGGGAATAATTTCTTGTCCCAAGTAGATAGCGACAGATATACAGCGCTTTGTCTAGGTGTTCTTTGGACGGATTCGCGGAGTGTCGCGATAGAGCCGTCACGGCATATGCAATGTCAGGACGGGTGCCTAACATGATATAGAGTAGTGACCCAATCACTGTCTGGAAACGAGTTCTGAGCTCTGGGTCGGCAGGCTCGTCGTTCGGTAGGGCGTAGTACCCAGTGGGTAGTGGAGTCTTTGCCGGTTTGGCATTTTGGAGTCCACAGCGCTCAACGATTTTGTCGAGATAGGCGCATTGATCAAGATAGATCTTGCGGCCTTGGCGCTTGATGGACATTCGGAGGAACTCTGTAGGTTCTCCAAGGTCTCTACATTCCCACTTGCGCATAAACAGCGCTTTGACCTCATCGACTACAGCCTTGTTAGGGCCACAGAAGAGGGCGTCATCCACATATATAATGGCGACGACTGTGTTTTTCCTCTTGTAGAGGAAGAGTCCAGCATCGGACTTGAGGCGCTCAAAACCTAGTTCCTTTAGGGACTTATCTAGTGTTCGCCACCAGGCCAGGCCAGCCTGCTTCAGGCCATAGAGGGCACGCTTTAAGCGGAGCACTTTCTGCTCTTGCCCAGGCACTGCAAAGCCTTCAGGTTGCTCCATATAGATTTCTTCTTCAAGTTCGCCATATAGATATGCGCTCCTGACATCGAGAGCTGAGATGTACCAGTTTTTCAAGCGCAGCAAGCGCGAACATAAGGCGCACAGTTTCGTAGCGCACTACTGGTGAGAAGATTTGGTCAAAGTCTAAACCTTCGACCTGGGAGTACCCTTTGGCGACAAGCCTAGCTTTCTTCCGGCCATCGGACTTTACGTCGAATACCCAACGGTTTTTTATCACCTTTCTCCCCCTTGGGCGGCTTACGAGGTCAAAGACCTTCCGCTTACGGAGCATGTCAAGCTCCTCACGACATGCAGTTTCCCACTGCTGTTGCTCAGCCTTGGGTAGGCGAGCAATGTCGCGGTAGGACCATTCCCGCACATTAAGTTTGGGAGGCTCACTAGAGGGGACCGCTTTGGCGAGGAGGAAATTTGCCAGGTCTACTCCCCCTTCCCGGCATATCCGCTCGACGTCATCCTCACTACTGGGGGACGGAGCAGGGGGTGGTTCCGGGAATCCTCCTGGCACAGGGCGAGATCCTGATGATTCGCCTACTGTTTCTCTCCATCGGCGCTCATTTTCAATATCCCTGAACTGTTCGACAGGGTGGCGCCGTTCGCCATAGACATTTCCAGGGCGAACTGGAGGTCTGCGCTCCCTCTGGGGGCGCACTGGTGCCGGAGGTACAGGGGGCCTGCGCTCCTTACGAGGGCGGCGAGGTTCCTGGGGTGGTGGTGGGTTTCGAGCCGGAGAAGGTGTTCTCGGCGGCGGAGGAACAGGTTCCTGCTCCACTGGAGTCTCAAGCGCGCTGTCTACCCTGAGTGGGGCGCGAAGAACGAGGAGGGTCATCCTCAGGTGGTGCAGGGGCCTCATGAGTGGGCTCATGATCATCGCGGACTGGTTGTCTGACGCGAGATCTAGTCGAGGAGCAGCGGGGGAACGCGCTTTCATCGAAAGTAGCATGTGCCGCAGTGAATACGGCATTGGAGGGGCGCATGAATAGATAATTGTGCTCATTCCCTGGAGCGACACCAATGTAGGTCATTAATTCAGACTTCGCAGCCATTTTGTTGGCGCGAGCCTCGGCAGGCAAATATACATATGCGCCGCATCCAAAGACGCGAAGGTGGTCGATGGATGGTTCCTCCCCATTAATCAACTGATATGGGGTGCGCCAGTTAATACGGCGCATCGGTGACCTGTTGTAAACATGGGTCGCATGTGAGAAAGAGAATTCCCACCAGGAGTCAGGGAGGCAAGCCTCGATTCTCATAGACTCGGCCTTGTCCATGAGGGTGCGCATGATTCTCTCTGCGCGACCATTTTGCATAGGGTGCGAGGCGCACTTTGGAATATACGAATTCCCTTCTCCTGTAAAACTCGATCGAAGGCTTCAGATTTGTACTCTCCCCCTGCATCGGACATCCAGCCTTTAACGTAGGCATTATATTGAACGCGGACCATCTGCAGAAAAATTTTTGGTCGCGGAAATCGCAGCATCTTTGGTGCGCAGATTTACTGTCCATGCATGTGATGAATAATCGTCTAAGAAGACAATCACATATTTAAATTTGCGGTAAGACGCAATGGGGAAGGACTTCAGATCAGAGTGTATTAACTCGAACGGCTGCGAAGCTCTGCGCTCATTCGGGTGGGAAGGCTCTGTTAGGCATCTTGCCCAGAGCACAACCAGGACATATCTCGTCCTTGGTGGGTACTCGATCTCAGGGAAATCCCTGGTATGTTTCTGCGCATGGCGCAGGACGTCTTTAGAGGGGTGTCCCAGACGTCGATGCATAGTATCATAGGTTACCATGCAGAGGGTTGCTTCAGTCAGCACAGCAGGCGACTTCAGCACAAAAATTGTGTCCTTGTTTTCCCTGGGGACGCAGGTCAGGTATGCATTTCCATCAGGGCTATATATCGTCAGATGCGACGAGTTACCGCGCACGACAGCACCTTGTTTGAGGAGCACACCTAGTGAAATTAGCCGCCCCGTAAATCCGGCATGTAGTAAACGGGATAGAGCCGCACAAGATCTCCTTGGCGCTCATTTGGGAGTCCTGAATAAACGAGGACAGTTCCTCTCCCAGTCGCAACGGAGGCTCCATTCGCAGTCTGGATAGGGAGTTGTTGATCCCCTTTGAGTGGCTCATAATCAACGAAGTCATCTAAGTCATTCGTGAAATGGTTGGAAGCACCAGAGTCGAGCACCCATTCGGGTCGTCATGCTTACATTTCCCCTTACAGTTCACACACATCGCAAACGAGAGCGCATGGACACAAGTAGTATTCGAAGAAATAGAATACATGCTACTACTACTCGCTATATACCGCGCAGAGTTGCAAGCGAAAGCGGAGTTAGTGTCCTGCTTAAGTGAACGTGGGGGGATGACTACCTATCCATGGTCAAGTCGATGCCAGCCGCTTCGGCTATGTCGGCATCAATATCCCCGTCGTAGATGGTACCGATGGAGACAGTGTCTTCAACATCGGGGGACGGTTGCGCACCTCAAGACGAGGGCGCTTAGAAGGACCTGCCTCTGGGGCAGACTGAGCGAAGGGCGACGGATGCAGGAATCTAGTATTTTGACCCGCTGGGGGGTCGGTTCGATGCCAATGCGATGGGCCAGCTCGAAGGCTTTCACCGTCTGGGGGAAGGCAGGAGGACCAAATTGCGCAGCACCGACAGTGTGCGCAAGTTTCCTGGGATCGGGGGCTGGCTCAGGGCCAGTGGTCACTACCATGGAGGCCATGTGGGCCTCCTCGTCGTCGTGCTGACGCTTCTTCCACCACGCTTACCACGTTTGTTCTTCTTCTTCCCCTTCTCCTGGTTCGGCGCATTGTTGCCGCCAGATCCAGAAGGCTTCTGCTGCTGCTGTTGCTGCTGCGAGAAGTGGGGGTCGCCCTGCTTGCGCTTAACAGCGCTGAGCTTGTTGGCAGACGCATGTGGTTTGCGACGGGAGTTCCTCTGCTCCCAACTTAGAGTGGCGGCACGCACCACCCCATCCGGTTTTAGCGTTTGAGGTTCTCGCATCACTGCCGTCTTGGTTAAGTAGCTGAGCTACAACCTCCATAGTTGGAGGGAGCTTGGGCCAGAACGATCATAGCCTGGACGGGGGCGGAGAGCTCAAAGCCGGCATCGGCGAGCTTGGCGAAGTGCGCCATGATTTTCGTCAGGGCAGGAGCGGGGTGCTGGTCACCAGGGACGTTGGTCTCGATTAGGGTCTTGAAGTCGGCATAGGCCGCGGCAATGCCGGGCTTGCCATACTCAGACTGGAGGGCGTCCAAGTAGCCTTGGCGGTCGATGGGTCGACACCTGAATGCGCACAGGAGGCGCAAGGCGAAGACGGATGTTCCCAAGAGCCTGGGAGGTTGCTGTCGTCCCAGTCGCCAGCATCGTCATCGCTGGCAGGGCGGGTCTTGTTAAGAACCCACCACTGACCTTGAGACATCAAGAAGGCCTCCATTGCTGGAGACCATTCCTGCCAGGTTGGCACCGGTGAAGACGGGGACGAGGTTGGTCAATGCGCTAGACATAGTATCTGCAAGCAAAGACGAAGTCAGCACTGTGAGGTGCGACGACAAGAGGATGAAAAGCTTGGCCCAGCGAACGAGACGTTCAGCTGGAGGCCATTGCCTATGAGCAGCCATGAAGGCGCTCAACGTTCTCAACGAGGCAGCCAATGAAGGCGCCACTAAGGCGAGCCAGAGTGCTCCTCAACGCTGCCAAGAATGGCGCTGGAGAGGGCTGCTCATCGGGGCTCATAACCTGTTGAGCAACGGTGCATGGCACAGAGGCCAGCTCCACTGGACTCACCTTAGGTTTGAGTAGTAACGAGTTGAGGCGAAGTAAGAGGGCAAAAGCGATTGTATTTTGGGGCGCCATAGGCTGCCTTTATATACTACAGGGTGAGTGTGACGTGACGTGTGACAACTACCTAAATAGTCGTAGCTATTGTCTACCGTATTTGGGCTAAGTGTTGTTCTACCTATGTAGCAACTACTTCCCACGCTGCACTGAGTAGGCGCGTGTTCAACAAGGGCAATCGACGTGTATCTGAAGTTCCATACACAGTGCAAATAGAGTCGCGGACCGAATATTACTTCCCAGGGCATGAGTTGATTTCGCAGATTGTAGTCGCCTCCTAGCATATTCAAGCTCTTCAGTACTAGGTGGACCGTTCCTGTTGCGGCGCCCCTCCTTCCCCGCAATATGCATGGCAATTGGTTCATCAGCACCCTTGGTGCCGGACGAAGAAGCTATGGTGCTGGTATCACTAGTGTCAGATAGGGACGATGCATCTAAAACGGCCTAAACAGGATGCATCAAGATATATCTGGGTGGAGTTAGTCGAAGCCTACTGTATCCGCCGAGATATCTGACAACTCAGACACTTCGCTCTCGTCTTTCAAATCCTTGAGAGCCTTGAGAGTATTGTCTACTTCACACCGTGCAGCCCTTGAATCCTGATACTAAGATAATGAGTAACGGACAACCAAGAGCAAGGATGACAAAATACCCAAGCCAAGAGTGTGCGCGACAGCATATTAAGAGACCCAACCCGCCTTAAATCAAACAGCTCACAAAGATGCCAAAGAACATCCTGCCCGAACGAGACCAATTCTTGTTCAGTAGTAGATCTCGACGTCAATTCCCTTGCTGCCTGCAGACACACTAGAGCATCAATCCAAGCGTCATTCGACGGTCAGTCGGGGGGCTGAAAGCCAGGGGAATAATACCCATCACCACTTGGGGCATCAGGGCTAACACCCCAAATTCGTCGAATATGTTCCGGTATAATGCGGAGAAAGAAGGTGTGCATACTGTCAACGACAGTGAATAGCACTGGGTCCCAATAAGGCAGACGAAGGAGTTCACTAAAACGAACCCCGTATTTCTTAGTAATTTCTTGCCTTTCGGTGATCGTCTGGGCATCCTTCCACGCATTGGCATGGCGGCAGTGGTCTTCACCAGTCCGGAGGGGCCACGTCTCCACGTTGAAATTTTCAATCTCATCTGCAGGGAGATAACAAAGAGAACAGAAAAGTGTTGCGCTATGAGCCGCAAATCCACCTGTTTGACGTGCAGCAAGGATGTCAGACACGAGGGGGATAAGTGCTGCCTGGACACAACAACCAGATGGATGGCACTCCGTTCAGGACAGACGAACCCCAGGATTCCAGAACTCTAGGAGGTCATCCACAAGGGGTTGAAGGACATGGTTGATTTCGTCTTCTGACGGTTTATGAGGACCGGGGATGACCCCAACAAGATACACGTTCTCGCGCTTGAAGCGTTCCTCGATGGGTAGCGATAAACATGCCATATAAATGGCTGTCACGGAAGCAGGACCCCCTCCAGTCTTCTTGCCGAAAGCGTTGAACCCATCCACTCCGAGAGAAAAAACAAGCCGAACGACACCTTTTGCGCAGCTCATGAATGGTCTTCCGTCTGGTCCCATGAGCGACTGCAAAATGCGGGCTTCGTGAATGTCCCTGATTTCATCGCGACGGGGGGAAAGTGTATTGCTATTAGTTTCTTCGATCATTCGTTCGATATTCGGTCTTGACAGTAAGCAGGCAACCCAATCTCTCATCCCCTGGTGAAGGTATGTCCGTATGGGCCGTCGGAATTCTTGCCCTCTGATGCTCTTCGTTCTAAACAAGGCCGAACCACAAGGCAGCTCGTTTGGGGCCTTGCGATTAACGCACTCATCGGGCACGTTGGCAGAGTCTGGGTACAGCGCAAAGCAGGAAGGGCAGCAGACATAAGAGCGAAGGCATGGGTCAAGATCGAAGTGTCGCAGAAGTGTCCGGTAATCTCTGGGGAAGGTGTGAAGATCCGGTGCTTGGTCGGAGGTGGAAAAGCTCTGGCTTGTCCAAGAAATTATGTACTTGAGTGTGATATGAACAAACGTGGCTTGCTTGCGGGAAACACCACAAAGGAGCGAGAGCACCAAGACCAGGAACATCGCTGCCACTACTGCGGGGTGCATGCATTCTCCGACAGGCTTGAAGTACGGCTCTACAACAAAAGACAGACAAAGAAAAAGATGAGTTAAAGAGGTGGCTTCCTTCGATGTTCGGACCTCACCAGCATTCACGACATTGCTCTGTGACCCAGGTGGATATCCACCACTCCTAGCCAACTGAACCTGACGGTTCCATTCCGTCATCTTTACAAGGTGGACTCTCTGAAGCTCTTTACCAACATGACTAATGAGTTCTTCACGGCGCTCCTGTAATACATCAGGGAGCTGCATCTCGCGAAGAGCGGTGAAAGACTTGTGGAGATGATCCTCATGACACAGGATGGCTTGATTGATTGGAGCGCAGCGACTCAAGCTGAGCGGTCCCACATTGGGTTCGATGGGAATGGTAGATTGGCGGACGTCATACTCCAGAGACCCCTCATGAGGAGACTCCGAAAAGCACAAGGGCCCATTAGCGGTGAACGACAGAATTTGGTTGTTGATCAGTTTAGCAAGATAGTTAATATCATGAGTAGCAGCCTCCAAAACGGCGGTCTCCTGAGACAGACCTTTGGATGTCTCCATGTGGCTTTCGCAGACCCCCTTTTCGTCGAGGCAGATACGCGACGATTCAAGGATCCCTGTCAACGGCTCATCCCATCAGAACACAAGTACTTTGCCATGTAGAACTTTATACCTGAACCTCCATCGTGAAACTGCTTATGATCCTTTTCTAAATGCAGGGAAAATATATCATCTTCGAATGAGGATGAACAGTCACGATCCAGCCTCTGATGGCGAAAGTAAAGAGCTCTAGACACCAACTTCCCAGGGAGACTTCGCCCGTGCACCTCGGACCATGTCTGCTGCTGTCCACACTTTAGTACGCGGCAGGAGCAGAGGCACAACTTCTTTGCCATCTATGACCTGGTCCTGAGACCTGATGATCCGGGCAGCAATGGCACTCCAGCTCGGAGCTGGCAAGATATTATCGGAAAATGCCGGTCGGAATTGCTGGGTTTCTCGTCACGGCTGGGCTGTGACATGTGAGCGCTGAGCGCTGGCATTTCAAATTTCAAAAATAAACTGACACTGACTTTATTCCCCTGCCTCGGAATACACCGACACTGCCCATGGTAGCTGTCTGTAATCAGTTGTAGAGAATGCAGTCAAGTTAGTATGTCTAATCACAGAAGAATCTCATGATAGGTAACGTTCGTAATTGTGGGATCGTCAGCATTGATTGAGAAGCGGGGTACAACTCTGCAACAACGCACACCATGGTCCCATCAGGAACGACGACGTTGTCTGAGCATTGTCGACAACCCTCTGAGAAAGTACGCACGCCATTGAGTGTGCAGCACGCCCCATGGACATGGGAAGAAGAGTGCCATGGATGACATTTTGTTGTATGTGAACTGCAGATCCCAATGAACAGTGCCACATTACCACTACACAGGAGATCTACTTGCATACCGAGACAAATCAGGGCTCTGCATTGAAGGGAAGGAAGCTGAACAGATTCGAAGTTAAATCACTACGCTCGTTCATCAATGCAGCGGCCCGGATCAAAAATGTCAACTGTAGGTCGATCAGTCGGTCACCATCTATGTAGAGGTACTGGACTGACCATCGGGACCTTCCTGACACTGCATAAGAAATACAGCATGTGTGGTTATGTACACCAGTGACCACGTATTCAGTGGGATACAGATAGGTGGACCTCCATCTAGGCCAGGCCAAACCGCCACTTATCTGCATGTCCTACAAAGTAGAAAGTGTGTCGAACACGTACCATTGAAACCACATGACTTGAGACTAACCTGGCGTTGAAGGGGCTGAAAGAGATGTGAATAAATAATAGTGGAGGGGCGACTCCCAGGTGGTGACTTACACAGAAGCATCTAAGCGAAAAGTCTCTGTACGTTGACTTAGGAGGACTGTCCAACACAAAAGATGGTGCAACGCACCACTACTAATGACAGCTCGCATATACTTCATATCTCGCATGCCATCATAGGTCGGGTCTCTGGAGTTCCCCACGAAACTGCTGCAAAACGTTCGAGTGTTGGGAAATGAGCGTCAGGGTAGACCCCACCTAGTTTGTGATAAACCCCCAACGAAGACGAGTGGACATGACATCATGCTGCTACGCCCCACACCCAACGAAACACCAGTAAGCACACGTGATCTGACAGTACGCAGACCCACGTGATGCGTGACGGGTGGTGCTTGCGCCTGCAACAGACATCTGTCTTCAAAGCTTCATCCTTGTATTGGGACATTAGCCCGACACACTAGATGGTGCTTATGCTCCGAGAGCAAGGTGAGTTGTTGAAGCTGTTGCTGGCCCTGCTGACATTATCCCAGCCTTTCCTCTACGGCTATTTCTGACCCAATGATAGAGCCTACCCATCCAGTTATATTCAGAGTCTTTTCACCTCCACCGCATGGCTTGGAGTTAGAACATGATGTGAGTACTCCTGTATACTACCTAGCCGCAAATTCAATAATTCCAATTAATTTATGTCTATAGAGTGTCCCAGTACGCCAGATGATGTTCAGACGTCTCATTCAGGATGCAAGAGAAAGGTAAACTGACCCCGCGCCGTAAGGTCTTCCGTGGACCCCATTGTCTGATATGGGAGACAAACAGTGGTATCAAGGATGAGGAGCACGACACGAATCTGTCGCGTAACGCGTCTGTCGTGATGACGGGTGTGCCACTGTATGCCCCTTCCCAGCCTAATCCAAGTGTCCCTCAGTTTATTGATTGGTCTGCTAGGACGGATACCAGCAAAATGCACATGGGTGATTCAGTCGCTAGAACACTTGCTGCTGAGGGTTATTCCGCCACACGACAAAGCAAAACGTAAGTGCGAATAACTCTTATCTCTACTGGGGTATTGAGCTTATATCGGTGTGGATAGTCTCAACTTTGGCCAAAAGTCAATAAACGTCTTACTCGGCGTGCAGCTGCCACTCCCTGCGCCTGCAACCAGTGTTGTACCCGCTACGTCTAATGTAACACACCCACCACCCGATCATCTATCTAATTCGATGCGAGTATGCACTACCAGATCATTTTGCAAGCATCAGAAAGCGATTCGTAGCCGTGATGATTGTGTCTCATGGTTTTCCAGCCTGGACTCGGGGCCCATAGAGACACCACCGCCCTCTCCCGATTGTTATAGTCACGCATTGCAGGGTGGCGATTTGTTCATACACACTTACATCAGCAAACCAGCACTTTTGGCCCGTTGGCTTTCCAGACTCCACAGACCTTTGACAGACCTCCCAGACCCTCCTGGACCCTCCAGAACCCCAGGTGCACAGCCACAGTGAGAACAAAAGTTGTAGCCCACAATCACAGGACCATGGGAATATGATTATCTCAGCAATATCTCCTTTTTTGGGTGAGATATTTGCAAATTTGAGTTAAGGTCACAGATTGCCAAAAATAGAAAGTGGCTGTACAGTGATGATGTCATAACAAAAGTTGTAGAGCTGGATCACAGGATCATGGGAATATGCTTATCTCATTGATATGCCCAAAAATGGGTGAGAAAAATGCAAAATACAAAAAAAATTGATGTCTTCAAAAAATTAATTTCAAATATATCATAATGAAAGTTGTAATGCCTGACTAGGGGTTCCCAGAGGTATGCTTATCTCATCCATATCTGCAAAAATGATTGAGATAGAGGCAAAATACAATTAGTGTAGTGTAGTGTACATTTTATTACCAAAAGTGTAGTGTTGTGGCGCATTTTTGATTACCTAATGAGAGTAGTTTTTTGATTAGCAAAAGTGTAGTAAAGTCCGCATTTTTGACTACCAAATAAGTGTAGTGTTGATTAGTAATTGATTAGCAGAGTGTTGTGTAGACTATTGATTAGCAAAAGTGTGGTAAACTCCACTTTTTTGACTACCTAATGAGTGTAGTGTTTGATTAGTAAAGTGTAGTGTACAATTGTATTACCAAAAGTGTAGTGATGTGGCGCATTTTTGACTACCAAATAAGTGTAGTGTTTTGTAGTGTTTGATTAGCAAAGTGTGATGTAGATGTGTATTACCAAAAGTGTAGTAAAGTCCGCTTTTTTGACTACCAAATAAGTGTAGTGTTTTGTAATGTTTGATTAGCAAAGTGTAGTGTAGATTTCTATTACCAAAAGTGTAGTGATGTGGCGCATTTTTGACTACCAAATAAGTGTAGTGTTGATTAGTGTTTTGATTACCAAAGTGTAGTGTAGATGTGTATTACCAAAAGTGTAGTAAAGTGCGCTTTTTTGACTACCAAATAAGTGTAGTGTTTTGTCATGTTTGATTAGCAAAGTGTAGTGTAGATGTGTATTACCAAAAGTGTAGTAAAGTCCGCATTTTTGACTACCAAATAAGTGTAGTGTTTTGTGATGTTTTGATTAGCAAAGTGTAGTGTAGTCTATTGATTAGCAAAAGTGTAGTTAAGTGCGCTTTTTTGACTACCTAATAAGTGTAGTGTTTTGTAGTGTTTGATTAGCAAAGTGTAGTGTAGGTATGTATTACCAAAAGTGTAGTGATGTGGCGCATTTTTGACTACCAAATAAGTGTAGTGTTGACTAGTGTTTGAGTAGCTAAATGTTGTGTACACTTTTGATTACCAAAAGTGTAGTAAAAGTTCGCTTTTTTGACTACAAAATATTTGTAGTGGGACTAGGAAATGTACAGTAGTGTTGATTAGCAAAAAAGCATAGTCATGATTAGGATTGTTGTGTAGTGGGCACAGCCACTAATGCCTCGAAATTTTGCAAAGTCACAAAAATACCCAAAAACGCGATATAGTGGACACCAAAACTCACGCCTTTCGCGCAAGTGGCCAAAGCCGACCAAACAAAGCCCAATTCCTACTATGGGGTAGTGTATGCTATTAGCCCACTACTACCACTTATTTACTTCGTGAAATGGATAATACTATTAGACAAGTCTGGTGCTGGGTAGTGTTATTACCAAAAAAGCGTAGTAGTATTAGCAAAAAGCGTAGTAGTATTAGGAAAAAGCGTAGTAGTATTAGGAAAAAGAGTAGTAGTATTAGGAAAAAGTGTAGTAGTATTAGTAAACAGTGTAGTAGTATTAGTGAAAAGTGTAGTTGGTAGTTGTATTAGCAAAAAAGCGTAGTAGTATTAGGAAAGTGTAGTAGGTAGTGTTATTAGCAAAAAAGCGTAGTAGTATTAGGAAAGTGTAGTAGGTACTGTTATTAGCAAAAGTGTAGTACTATTAGGTTATCTTGTAGTAGTACTTGAATTTGAATATATTACTACTTTTGACTTGATTTCTGTGTGATGGAGTGATAGTGAGTATTAACTTGAAAGTGTAGTAGTTGTATTAGCAAAAATTGGTAGTGGCATTAGTAAAAAAGCGTAGTAGTTGTATAAAAAATGGTAGTGGCATTAGCAAAAAAGCATAGTGCCACTAGTAAAGAAGTGTAGTGGTGTGATTAGCAAAAGTTGGTAGTCCCATTAGCAAAAAAGCGTAGTACCCCACAAGGCCTGGGACAGTCTGTCTGACTCTGTCATTGGTCTAGGATGGTCTGGACCTATTCGGACAGTTAGGTACCTTGTTGGGACTCCTGGGAGACCCGGGGACCTGTCCTGGCCTGTCCAGATCTGGACAGCTTGGACAGCCGATGGGTTGGTTTGCTGATAGTACAGTCATGGACATCAAGCTTGGATGTGGGGAGAGCTAGGTTGGATGCCAGTCCAGGAAGGTCAATCACATCCACACATTGCAGGTTACTATCTTTCAATAGCCGGGAGCGGAGAACCTAGTTGGGTAACCGGAAAGACAATGGCGACATATTGTGCGAAGAACAGGAAGTGTCTCTCATAGAGTAGTAGTACTTGTCTATAACTGAGCCTACACCCAGCAAGTGAGATTCTCTATTCTCTATGTATTATCCATATATGTAGGATTCGCTTGGTATTAGTTGGCTGTGCCCCTTGGTTGTTACGAGTCGTGCTTGAGTGACGAGTCAGGCAGGACTAGTCGACGAAAGACAGCGACCGAAGAGGAACACAGGACAAAACAAACCAACAAGAACCAAGGCGAGGGCGAGCGACGGCAGGATAGACGGAGGGAGGACACGCAGATCTTGACGAAGACGACGGCAGAGCCTAGACGAGGCTAAGAGCACAGTCACTCAATCAGAGACAAGAGGGAAACGCCCAATCACGAAAATGAATAGAACTAAGGACTTAGTACAGGGTTGTGCCTACTATATATACTCTCTAGGTAAAGGCCATGAGGGAACCTCAAGGCATGGGCACTGGGTATGATGTCAGTGGTGACGTCAGGACGACATCACTATGACATCAGGATGATGTCAGTGGTGACGTCAGGACGACATCACTATGACATCAGGATGATGTCAGTGGTGACGTCAGGACGACATCACTATGACATCAGGATGATGTCAGTGGTGACGTCAGGACGACATCACTATGACATCAGGATGATGTCAGTGGTGACGTCAGGACGACATCACTATGACATCAGGATGATGTCAGTGGTGACGTCAGGACGACATCACTATGACATCAGGATGATGTCAGTATGACATCAACAAGTACTAGGCCTAAGATCTAGACTGTAAGTATAAATAGCTCTCAAACAGTGAAAAGGAGAAAGGGGATCTGTAATCGGAGGTCTGGATCGTGGCTGGATAAGGGCTAGGTACGCAGCCCCATGAAGAAAAGCCCTAGATAAGATCAAGATGATCTAATCGGATATCTAATCAGTGACTAGATAAGATAAAAGAAAGGGGCAAATCTGCGATCCATTACATTGGTGGCATTACGTCTTTCGTCTCGCCTAACTTGGGGCTCGGTCATATACCAGTTCTTGTCCATGTTCGCTTATAATGTTTGCGACCAGTCGGGAACACTTTTTGACCGATTCCCTGCTCACTGATAAGCTTCTCGCTGTAGCGCTGCCCTCGCACCTCCGGTCCTGCATCGAGTATCTATCAGCACTGCTGTGGCTATCCACACTCCGAATGGGTCACCAGATGGAATGGCCGCCACGTCGGGCTGTGTATTGTCAAGCCACTGTCCTAGTGTACTTACCATGCAGTCGTTTCCTGGTGACGTTTACTTACCCAATCATATTCGTTTTCTTTC
>JANFAB010000414.1:0-15000 GCA_024613165.1 Pisolithus albus | reverse complement strand
TCTGTACCTGCGGATTTTAGGTGTTTAGTGAATTCCGCACTTAGGTACTCCCCCCCACAGTCCGAGCGCAAGCGCTTGATCTTGGTGCTAAACTGAGTTTGAAGCCAAGCTTCGTAAGCCTTGTAAGATGCGAATGTCTCGGATTTCGTTTTCTGGAGGTAGAGGGTGGTATAGCGGGTGTGGTCGTCCGTGAATGACACGTAGTATTGACTGTGACCAGGGGTTTGGACCGGAGATGGTCCCCACAGGTCGGTATGGATTTCGTCGCCGAGGTGTTCCCGTCTCAGAGGGTCTCGCTCTTTTCCAATGGGCTTTCGGGTCGCCTTGGCATATTCGCAAGAGTCGCATGCCCCCATAGTGGAGTGGGCTTCGTTTAGGGTGATTCCGGTGATGGTACCGTCCTTCAGCATGCGCCGGATTGCCTCGGGTGCGATGTGGCCCAGCCGCGCATGGATTTCGGCCATTGTCAGCGGCTCGGTAGCTTTCGCTAGGCCAGCATAGATTTGGCGGGAGTGCTTGAGGCAGTATAGACCATCGGTCATCGGAATCTCGCCAAGTTTCTTCTTGCGAGAATCGAATACTTGACATTTCTTGTCTCGGAATAGTGCGGCATAGCCCGCGGCATCAAGCTTGCTGATGGAAATGAGTGTGATGCCCATTTTGGGCGCATAGAGAACATCCTTGAGGCGGATATTGCGTCGGATTGTGCCATTCGGGATCGATATCATTAGATCTCCCTTTCCAATGGCATGGAAGGTATGGCTGTCTGCTGCGGTAATCGGCTTTGGGATTATCGGCTTGTAGTCGAGGAACTTGTTTCGGTAGGATGACATGTGGCGGGATGCACCAGAGTCGAATAGTATAGTCTCCTCATTCAGGTGCAGAGATTCCCCAGCCAGTAGTACATGATCGAATGTTTCCGTGTAGGCATCCCCCTCATCTGGAAACACTTCCGGAAAGTGCGGCTCCTTCTCGGCACCTCGGGTTGATTCTGAAGGGTTCGGAATGTCATATCCGACATCCGAGGGTGGTGCCGAGGGTTTCCGGGGTCCGTTCTCAGCTTCCGAAGCTGTTTCCGAAGGTTTCCGCAAGCCGCTTTCTGCATCCGCGGCAGATTTGAAAGGGTTCGGTAACGCGGCTTCGGCATCCTCGGTTATTGCGGAGGGGCTCGGTATGTCTTCTTCGGCCACTTCGGTGAGCCAGTCATCATCCACCGAACTTGCTAGCCAGACTCCGTCAGGTTCCGCATCGGTGCTCGGCTGTGCGGCTGTGCTTGCAGATGCGGCGGTAGTGGCGGCGGCTGCCTTTTCGGAAGGCTTTTCCTTCTTCTTGCCCGTACCTTTCCCTTTAAACCATTTGGGCGCTTGCCCAGCTTTTCCGCCACCCTCCTTCCAGCATTGATCCTTTGTATGTCCCTTTTTGCCACAGTTCTCGCAAGCGGAGGTCTTCGAGTTCTTGGCTGAGTATGCCGCATCGTCGGAATTGCCATTATTGCCTCTTTTGGAGCAGGTCTGTCGCTGGTCATATTCATCCGAAATGATTTTAGTGATGAAGTCCAGAGACAAGTCCTTTTGCGTGACAAGGGCGGAGGATGTCATGGCAGCAATGTTGGAGTCATAAGAAGTCGGCAGGGAACTAAGGATGATAGCTGTGAAGTCGTCGTCACTGATGGATTGACCAAGGGCAGCTAGCTGCTCTCGGAAGTTCCGCAGCTTGTCGAAATGGGCTCGGACATCGCCCTTTTCGGTGCAGCGGGACTCTTCATCTGCAAATCCCAGATTCACTGTGCAATGCTGTACAGCCAACCACAGCAAGCGACAGCGACGACAGTGTGACAGATAGGTCCCTACCTGTGCAGCCGAGGTACAGACCTGTCACATTACCGTACAGCTTTACATATATTTTTAATTCCATTGATCTGCCGCATTTAGACACATGTATATATATTCGCTAGTCTCGGCATTGCCGAGAAGCTTCTTGAAGCTGTCACAACACTCGGCTGGGTTAGCAAGCCTTGACAGCGCTGTACAGTGATCAATGCCGCCACAGCGCTGTACAGTGCTACCCGGACCAGTACATGGGCGAGTTTGTTGGACAGTTCCATACAGTGCATGGAGTTACTACAATACTGGACAGTGCTGAGTAGAGGGTGGGGATCTGGCAAGCCCTCGACAGTACCTTGTAGTGCTCAAATTTGGGCTACAACTACATACTCGTGCTCAATCAACTGCAGAAATCAAACTGGATATCATTAGAAACATGGGTGTAAAATACGTAGTCTACGGAAGAGGACACTATCGTATCTCGACTCAGTCCAGGATGGGAGCGAATTCATTCCTCGTATGCTCCGTCGGTTTATGTTTCGTAACATAACCAGTCCTAACGGACGCAAGTTAGATACTAGTAGTCAATTCGAACAGATACATACATTCCTGATTGAGCCCAGTCTGTGAGCATCGCATTCAGTTTCGGACCGTGGTGGGGGTGATCGAGAACATCTAATATCGTTTCGTTTAGCGCAGTATATGCTTCATCAACGTCCTGCGAATTGACTTGTGCTGAGTTGTCAATTCCATGTTTTCTGAACGACGACAGCAATGCATGGACCTGCAAAACCATCAGCAATGGGTTAAGCTTCGGCCGGTGGCTTACCATTGCGGCAACAAGTGCCAACGCTCTGTACGGGACATATTCCTGGAATTCCGTGAACTGGCGGAGGCATTTAGACGAATTACTATAGTAGAATGCGAGGCATATGTTTTTAAGAGCCCTGTGGGCAAAGTTGCTTGCTCTGCCCTGCTGTCTGGGTTAGGTTATCAAAGAAGAGAGACGACAATTGGCTTACTGGCCGTCAGGCTCCCCACGCAGATATCTCGCTGTATTTAAGAGATCATCAGCCTTCTTCTTCACTGCTGCGATACGTTGCTCCTCCGTCTTGGCAGTTGTTGGTGGGTAGAGGTCATAGTCAGCACGTAGGCTCTTGATCGCCACCTTCTTGAGGTCGCTGCGAAAGGTCAGAATATCGTTGAAGAGCTTACGTTCTATTATCAGCCCTAATTGCGCTTCCTGAGACTTGCACTCACCAGCCTGCACATGTCGAGTTTGTGAGTCGGATAGTAGCCTACAAATTATCAGTAATACAGTGCCTCAAAAAAGTGTCCCAATGTAGGGTCATTCTTGAAAGATCTCGCTGTTGTGAGGGAACCACTAAGAATCAAGTCATGGGCTTGCAGAGGGTATGAAAGCTCTAGGCATTGGCTTCAAAATGACACCTTTTTCATGTGATTCTGTTGGGATGGAGGCAAGATATGATCATTTCAAAACAGCAACTCATTGGGACACTTTTTTGAGCATGTGTCCAATCCCTGGTTTTGGGATTTGGCTTGCCCTCCTGCAGTTGGTTTGGTCACACCAACAAAGCCTTACTGTGTCACATGATCTGACAAGAGGTTTACAAGTGTGTAAACAATGCCAAACATTGAATTTAGGTCATTAAGCCTTAGTCCTTTGCCACAACTCAAGAAATCATCTTTCTAGCTCATCAGGGTCAGTCTCTCAGGAAAATTTCTGTAAAAACCATGGTATCATCCTTATGACATATTCCAAACACCACTGGTGTCTTCAGTATGCCATTGGAAGACATCTATATGCTGTTTTCCCCACATGTACCTGGGCTGTCCTGCCACTCATCAGTACTGGGACAGCCAGAAATGTCCAGGAGGTCAATCTATCACTTGTGGATATGAAGGGCCACCCCACCCCTTCCCAACCCCTGCATTTGTACCAAAAGGAAACTGACACAAACACTGAGGTGGAGGCAAATCCTTCTTAATGCTCCAGGTGTATTGGAGGGATAGGCCACTAAGCAGCAAAGGTGCTCAGATTTTCCTTCCATCTGACCCTGGATATTTCCCCTGGCCACTGATGGCCCAATGATCCCTGCCCAGTATTCACAAGTCAGCTCAGGGCACAATCTAGTCAATACTCATATAGTGCTTTCACTGAAGATGAGTCCTTTGCTTCACCCCAGGGTTTTTGTGAGCCTCTTTTTGGTTTGGGTAGATGGATTTAGAAGGGATGGGGTGGCCCTTCATATCCACAAGTGATAGATTGACCTCCTGGACATTTCTGGCTGTCCCAGTACTGATGAGTGGCAGGACAGCCCAGGTACATGTGGGGAAAACAGCATATAGATGTCTTCCAATGGCATACTGAAGACACCAGTGGTGTTTGGAATATGTCATAAGGATGATACCATGGTTTTTACAGAAATTTTCCTGAGAGACTGACCCTGATGAGCTAGAAAGATGATTTCTTGAGTTGTGGCAAAGGACTAAGGCTTAATGACCTAAATTCAATGTTTGGCATTGTTTACACACTTGTAAACCTCTTGTCAGATCATGTGACACAGTAAGGCTTTGTTGGTGTGACCAAACCAACTGCAGGAGGGCAAGCCAAATCCCAAAACCAGGGATTGGACACATGCTCAAAAAAGTGTCCCAATGAGTTGCTGTTTTGAAATGATCATATCTTGCCTCCATCCCAACAGAATCACATGAAAAAGGTGTCATTTTGAAGCCAATGCCTAGAGCTTTCATACCCTCTGCAAGCCCATGACTTGATTCTTAGTGGTTCCCTCACAACAGCGAGATCTTTCAAGAATGACCCTACATTGGGACACTTTTTTGAGGCACTGTATTTTCACAAACAGAAAGATACTTTACCAGCTTCGACCTCCCAGCCCTGGGCTTCGAAATGGGCAATCACCTCCATGAGAACCTCCCGGCACTGGCCACCCACCGCATCCTCAAGTCGGGGGAATGCGTTTTCAACAGTGACATACAGTCGCATGCGAGCCTTGGCGAGATCGAGAAGCTTCGCCCAGAGAGGTGGATAGAATGCTATGAGCGTGGGCTTAATAGGAACGGTGCCTTTTGCATTCCTAGAGTATCTCCCATGATGCAGTTGATCCTTGGTGCTATCACCCTTGGGATCGATCACGTCTTCTTCTGGCTGTTCTGGTGGTTCCAGGCATTGCCTCTTCGACGATTGAAAATCTTGTGAATCGCCAGTACCTGCCAGGAAATTTGGGGAGGGGGAGCGACGATGACGATTGGTGGTGTGATGACGTTCAAGCAGATCGTAACTTACTCCGGCCTGCAGTGAGGTTAGCCAACTGGAAACGTTGAGAAGATTAGGGACTCCCCCTCTCATCCCCAACACGGTGCGAAAGTTTCTCTGAGTTGCTACGGGGGAGATGGGGCGATGTTGGAAAGGGTTCACTAGGGGGGGGAGCTGCAGCGGCTTGGACCTGTGCACAGGAAACATGGGGAGTAACCCCACATTTCTGAGGGGGGGGCTGCTGACGGGAACTAGTGGCCGTCACTCGCTGGGAGCTAGGCAGTTGAAGCGGACGGATGGTCGACTGTTGGAAGCCAGATGGCGCGGCACGATTCCAGACGACAAATGTTTGGATTGGTTGGATTGCCTTCTGCTGGACGTAGGAAGATCGGGGGGGTGTTGAGTGGTACAGAGTGGTGCGTTGGGTCGTTTCAGGAACAGAAGCTGCCGCCCTCTCATCAACGTATTCTTGGAATCCATTCGCAGTAGAGTCACCACTGCGAGAATGCAAGCTGGCATTCTCAGTATCTAGTATGTCTTCTAGTTAGTATGTAACTTATCCTATTCAACAACACGTACCAGACCGAAAACCAATGTCATCACCATCTAGTAGGTTGGTATCACGATCGACATCATGAAAATGGAAGGTGACCTTTTGCTTACCTTCCCTTGCACGACGGTAGAGTTTCTCTGACTCCGATTCGGATAGGAATCCCTCCGGTGTGAGTCGACGTGTGGATCTATGGCGAAAACACCACAAAACCAACACAAAGACAATTGCCGAGTCGGTGGTTTACCTACGCGGACTTTGGCTCGAGGGATCGGTTACAGCGAAGAGGGGGAGGGGTTCTGCACACCTAGATGACTAGGGCAGAAGGGAAGGTGCTCCTGACGAAGGGGGAGCAGGGGAATGACTGAAAAGCGAAGATATTTAGGCTACTCGGAGCCTAGAAGCGACGTAAAGTGATGAAGAATGACAGTAAATAGACCCTTAATGGAGCCTCAGATACTGCAAGAATAAAGAAGATAATGAAGGGCCTTAGAGCGACGACAATAAGGCAGATAACGTCGATAATGATTGGGCAGTAGTCTCTTTACAAAGGGGACAGTATCCTATGCAGGGGGGGCTACTTGCTTGTTCGTGTCTGCGATGTATTGGTACTTATATACAAAAGGTAGCGCAGCCTGAAGTAAATAGAGGGAAACACTTTGTAAGGGGTTTGTAAGCGATTGGTAAGAGGATTGGTAAGGCTGAGCAAGGCTGAGTAAGGACAGTAAGCGATTGGTAAGTAAAATCAGTCAGCATGACGAAGAATATCACAAATCATTTGAAATAGAATGAGTCATTAAGGAACGGATGAATAATGCGACAGAAAGGGGGATGAGTAAGTGCACTGGTCACTGCTGAATAAGGGGTATGACTGCAAATGAGTCACTCTGACTCCTAGATCTGAGATTCAGATTCATTGGGGCGATATGCTGTGCGTCCGAAAGAAGAACTGTGGGGGATTTCTGCCAGGGGCCAACTTTGGGGGTCTCCAGGGTAGTCAGGGCTTAGGATTTCGCAACTTTCCCCCCCTCTCTCCTCTCTGCAAAGCGACCTGTACCAGGTGCAACTAGTGCTCTGGAGGGCATGAGGAGGAGGAGGGGCCGTCTCCTCCAATGAGGGCAGGGAGAAGTGCCTCAAAATCGTCATGAATGCGATCAGATAGTGTAGATGATAGTAATTGGTACTGGAGCTGTCGCAATTTTGGGATAATGAAAGACAAGATTGAGAGATAGACGTTGCAGGGGGCAGGAAGGAAAAATCCATAATCCTTTTCGACTGGAGAGACCGAAACAACCACATAAGACCTCTCAAGCCTGACAACAGACTTGAGGCGACCAAAGAACGTCTTCCTTGATGTCAGACTGACGAGAAGAACATGCTGTCCCAGAGTGATAGGATGGGAGGTCATGGACGAGGGAGGGATGAACCAGGAGGCTTCAGGGCGAGAGCTAGTGGGGATTCCTGGCAGGTACTCGTAGTTATTCTCCCTAGCAAAGGACACGAGTGAAGAGACGGTCGAGGAGGTGGCCATTATGATAAATATTGGCGAAATGGGCGTTCATTGGTAGAAATGATGCAGAAAATCGTGGAGTGCGCGGATCGTTACCAAATTTGGTAGGAAGGATGGCGTGGTCGAGAGCTTCCTGTGAGCGTGGGAATGGTGTCGATATCTTTAGAATTGACGGAGATATTCGAAAAATCGGAATGCCGTAAACTAGTGCTCAAAAAGTTTTTTCGGGCGCTCGAGTGGTTTCTTCCCTAACGTTAAGGATGGTTCTTGTGCGATGGATGACTGCTGGCGATATCAGTCATTCTTCGCATTAGGGCTAGGCTTCTCTGTTCTTCATCATTCAGCTTCCGAGTCCATGCTCACGTCGCCAAACACCTTTGGTGCGTGACACCGGTTGACGAGGCGAATCAGGGGAGGGTGAGTTGCTGGGTTTCCGAATTTGAGGAGGTGAGCTGTTGACTATTTCCATCTCTCCGTCGTCCTCCTGACTCAGCACAGACAGAGGGCTTCCTGAAGGTCGTGCCGGCGAATGTTGAATTCCTTCAGCTGGTTGTGAGTTGACAACTGAGACGACACTTCATACACAGACCTTTCCTGGTAGTCACACTGGAATTCATTTGACGGCCTTGGAAGGTATCGAGAGACTGGGAGCCAACATATGTAGGACGGGGAGGATCCCTCAGCTGAAAGCCGAAACGACCACCCTGCTCTGCCTGAACAGAAATCCGGGCTGGTTCTACTACGTTGTTATCCCTTGCACTGGCAGGCACTGTAGTCGATCCCTAAGTAAAGTAGAGGTTAGCCTACGAGACGTATAAGATGACAAATTCCTCGCCTCCAAATTAGCACATGCCGGTGTGTTGGGCACTTTCTTCTTCCTTGGGCGACGTGGGGTTGGTGCCATAACATTGACCGGCTCATCGTCCGGAAGATTGACGGCCTGCTCCCTGTGCCGGAAGGGCATCTCAATGGCTTGACTAACCTTCTCTAGTTGCTCCAGCCAGCCGCCAGTCCCGGCATTGGTCCGCTTTGAACGTCGCCTAAGAGTTTCCTCTGGGTGAACACGAGCGGCTGAATCGCCATCCTGCGCATCTGTAGGGTCTGTCGGAGCACATGTTTCGGGGATGGAAGGGAGAGGGTTACGACCAGAACGATGACAGCTACGAGCAACAGTCTCGGCGGCTGCGCTTTTCCCCCGAGCTTTGGGGCGTTGCTTCGAGGGCATGTTAGCTTAAGGAAACGTCCGGCCACCGCTTACTTACATTTCAATTGTCACGAGTGGCCAAAGCTTGGCCATAACATCACGTACTCCACACCCGGATGGATAAGCCAGATGTAAATACCCACCAAAATCTGTAGGTCCAACATCAGGTGGTTGGCTGCAGGAGATGAAGGGATCTTTCAGTTCCAGCCTGGAAGATTGCGGGAAGTTCCGAGTCATAGCGTGAGTCGTATTAAACCCGATTGGCACAAAGTTACACCAAACACTACAAGTACTATCATACTTCATCTGCCTGTACCAGGTTCATCACCCACTTATTCACTGCCCTGTAGTTATTTTACGATCTTCAGGATTAAAGGTCCAGTGCATTCATTACATACACTGGCATATGATAGCTACTACTCGCAATGCGATGCATTTCAAATCGCTACCTTGAGGAGCACGGGATCCTTCCTGAAAATGGTGGTACGGGTTGCTTGAGAAAGACACAACATTACGGTGAATGTGAGCACTATTTGAAAGATCCGGTAAATTGTCACCCACATCTTGGAGAATACGCAAGAAACTCATAGCATTGAAGAAGATCTGGGTAGTTAGCAAGCCAGATTGGATGAACTAATCACGGTTTACAATATTTTGCGCACAACGGACAAAACGGACGTAGTACTCGGTGATGGAGGAGGGGGGAGTGCTGAATTCCTCTGTGGCGAACTTGCTATGTTGGTAACTCCGTGAGACTTCATACCAGACATGGATGACAGGAATATCGAAAACTTGCCAGTTGATGTCCTCGAACGGTCCTTTCCTTGTCATCATGGAAATGCAGGTCAAACGTATCCTGTTTTCTGGACTCGTATTTCATACTGAGCCACTTCGTACTGTCAGCTACCATCTCAACTGTATCGGCTTTGTGTTTACCCGCTCAGAATGGTCATCTTCTGTGTTCAATTGGGAGTATGCCACGAAGAGGGCATTACGACGTTCTACAAGAGAACGGTATTTCTGGCCCAAAACATGTATCCTCCACAGTTCTGGGAGACTGGTAAGGTCGATTCGAGTGCGTATTTCCCGGGGGTTGAAATAAGAAATATAGTCGCACTTGTGGGTCCATGTGTAGAAACCTCAAATTCTTGGACAGAAAGAAGGCGGAGAGCATATGAGACCGCCAAGACCGGTGCATCGCGATACGCACGGTATGGCCCATTGTCTGAGAAAAAGTCCCCCGTCTTCCTGGCGGACAAACGAGACGTGACCCAGGCAGTGGCATCCTCGATGTCCGACTCGGTAAGATTTTGATGGAGTGGAGAGAAAGGGTGGAGGACTTTGAAAACGAAGATGTAGCTAGCTGCATACGTTCGGGGATATCTTGAACACGAATGAGGTCGTCGTCTTCTGTCAACATGCGGGCTCGAATCTCGGAAGGCTCAAACACCTGGTGGTTGGGGTCAACTTTGCCATGTAAGACGAACCTACTCAACACTCACATCTTGATATTTCATCTCCGGCTTCTGAGCCTCTTCGTCGAGTCCGACTTCAGTATCTCCCGCCAAGGCCCAATCGTATTCATGTCCATCACCGAAAACATCATGGATTTCACCTCACGTGCTTACAGAGCATGATTAGGGTACATTACTGAGGGTATGGCATGAGACTCACCCAGCGTCGATCCCAGATAACTCGTGTATAGAACCCATAGCCCTCCTACGCTGCCTCTCTGGTTTCTTCCTTTCGCGCCGCCTTTCCTCCCGTTCCTGCTCATGCAAACAACCAGCTTCTTCCTCATCCTAGTAATCTATGAAGTCATCCATATCTTCTTCGTCCTCTTGACCACGTCCTGCTCGTTCATCGTCCCATATATGCTGGATGTCTTGAACCTGGGGTAAATCCACGTCGTCGTCCAGGATGTCTTCGGAGGACTCAACCACTTGTTTCCGCCTGAAAGAGGAAGAAGCGGGTGGAGACCTCCCATCACGGCTTCGACACAGACGAGTAAGACGATTTCTGAGGAGGTACCAGTATTCTCCTCTAGAAGTTTGGAATCATCCTCTTCTAGAGCTTCTTCTTCCTCTTCTATTGGGACTCAACATTGAAAAGTTCATCGATCGTTGGCCTCAGAAGTGGGCCCTTCCCATGCTCGGTAGCAAGAACAATTTGAGCACGACGAAGCAGTTCAGCCGGTGTCTGAAAATTTGGGGGGTCAGGGTCTGTTCTGCGAAAGTGGTCGGATTGAGTTCTTGATCCTCTACGAAGTTTGGTCTGTCCGATGAAGTGAAGCTTTTAATTACGTCGTGTGGCTGGATCGCAAAACCCTGGTCAAGTGGAGTCAAGGGTACGTAGATAATGGTGAAGCGGTACTAACCTCAACAAGCTTGGAGATGACGCTCCTCTTGGCAATTTCGTAGGCAGATGCTCGACTGAGGGTTTTCGCCTTCGGTGGGTGATTTCCTCATCATCATGGAAACGCAGGTCAAACGTATCCTGCTTTCTGGACTCGTATTTCATACTGCAGTGAGCCACTTCGTACTGTCAGCTACCATCTCAACTGCATCGATTTTGGGTTTGAGCGCCCGCTTAGAATGGTCGTCTTCTGTGTTCAATCAGGAGTATGCCACGAAGAGGGCATTACAACGCTCTACAAGAGAACGGTATTTCTGGCCCAAAACATGTATCCTCCACAGTTCTGGGAGACTGATAACGTCGATTCGAGTGCATACTTCTTGGGGGTTGAAATGGGATATATAGTCGCGCTTGTGGGTCCATATGCAGGGAACCTCAGAGTCTTCAACGAAGAGAAAACGGAGATCACACGAGACCGCCAAAACCAGTGCGGCGCGATATCGACGGTAGGACTCATTTCTGGAGATGAAGTCCGTGGTCTTTCTGTCGGATAAACGGGGTGGGATCCAGGCAACGGCACCTTCGTTGACGCCCAGCTCGGTAAGATTTTGGTGAAATGAAAGGGTGGAGGATGTAAAAACGAAGGGATGACTATGTGCTGTGAAGAGGTCATTATGCCACTCCAAAGAATGGAGTTTCTGGCGCAATGTACATATCCTCCACAGCTTGCAAGGCTGATGCGCGTCGTGGGAGTCGAAATAAGAAGGATCGTAGCGCTTGTGCGTTTATGCATAGAACTTCAAATTATTGAACGAAGAGAAATAAAGAGTTAACGGACAGCATACAAGACTACTGAAACCAGCAATATGAGCCAATCATCGGAGACGAAATCCCTGGTCTTCTTGGCGGGAAAAGGGACGTGTTCCAGGCAGCGGCACAGAAATCTCGCTCAGTAAGACTTCGAAAGTGTGGAAAAATAGGAAAACGAAGACGTGACTGGTCGCTGCCCTACAGGGAGATGTCGGGCATGAATAAAATTGTTGGCTTCCATCAGCATGCGGGTGCAATTTGAGAGGATCCAAATACCTGGGTAGTCACCAGATACTTTGTTCCTGCTTCCGAGTCTCTTCGTCCAGTTCGACCTCATCGTCTCGCACTCGGGTCCAAGCACGTCCGTGGCCATCGACGAAGACTTGTACATCGCATACCATGCACCGTGAATACTGTGGAACAGTGGGGAGTTGCATTGTACTCACTAGCGTTAATTCCAGAAAACCGATCTGTGTCAGAACAGCAGGCTGGAGCTGGACAGTACAAGGCAGGCAGATCATCGGTCATGACTTCGTCATGAGTGACCTTAGCAAGCTGAGTAAGCGACTTCACAACGGGTCGATACGTCGATAATCTGCACCCGTTGGCTCTACTCGTGAAATCCTTAGCTACCAGGACATTTGTCGCTCGTTCGTGAAAATGCTCGCTCGCACCTGCCGCCGTGCCTGCTCGTGAAAGCATTAGACAACATCTGTCGCTCGTTTCACCGAGCAGGTGCTCACTCATCGTACGTATTTTCCTTACTCGAAAGTGTGGGCTGCATTTGTAGATCATTTCACCTAACATTCCCTTTCCCTACTCGTCGAGGTCGGGCTGACCTCTGAGGCCCACTAGTGAGTAGGTTCCTGCGTATCCGGATCTCACTGACTAGCATTCTCTCCTTTTTTTTTAAAAAAAAAAAGGCGAACTACATGGTTGCATTGTACCGACATGGGTGGGTGATGCTTCAATAACCGTTCACCTTACTGTCCTTGTATGCATGGGGAGATATCAATGTCATAATCCTTATCTTATAAAAGTCAGAAGTCTAAGAAGTAGCATAAAAAAAGTCCTTGTCAAAATATCTATTCAGGAAAAAGGACTGCGACGAGTGTATGCAGTTATCTGAAGTAAGGCGATTGTCTGCCTTCCGACCGAAGCGTGGAACGATGTGAGCATAAGACCTGAGCTGATCCAACGGAAAGATTTCCCCAAGCTTGGACCCTGATGCGTGCGTCGCTCTTTTGAGTACATGCAGCCCCGTCGTTCGTTCAACCGAGCTGTTCCCTTGAGGGACGATGTCGAAGTGCTGGGCATACATCAAAAAACAGCTTGAAAAGTGGTTGATACCATTGCTTCCTCTCGGCGCGGCGGGGCACATAATGAGACGGACTTGCACGATGGTGTGACCTTGTAATCCACTGGATGGCCACTGCCAACGGTCGTCTATGTTCATTATCGCTGCGTCGTACCGACCATACTTCAACGAACGATCTGGCGGGTGTGCGTGAACGGTGAACATAGGAGTAATTTCGGATGAATCGTGGTAAGTTTTCTGCTGGAGACGGACCTTATACCATACATCAAGTTCTTTGAACGGAAGGTGTATGTCTGGTGGAGATCTTCTCTGGCCCCCAAAGGTATGGAAGTTCTGGGCAACGTTCCCCTCGCGATTTAGGTAGTCACCTAAGGCCCCACGCAGATCAGGCAAGCCGAACTGTTCCACGACAGTGTCAATAGGAATGCGCTTCAACGACGGGTCATAGTTGAGGCGGATAGCGGTAGATCCGGCTATGAAAGTACGAGGCAGCCTGGGGACAGAGCCAGGGAGAGCAGCCAACAACCGTGCGGCAACATCGAAAAAGTTGGTGACCTTTCGTTTCGGAGTCCATATATCATCTAATACATTCCTGCATTCATCGCCATCATAGGTGTCCGAATCATTGCCATCGGCGTCTTGACCAACTGGCGGAACAGGTATGGACTCGGTCATCGACCCATGCAGTGCCAATGCAGTGTCAAAAAGTCGACACTTCTCGTAGCGATCGAGACACCGGCAGATTTGAGAGTCGTAGTTGTGATTATTAGTAGTCGAAGCGGGGTCTTTGATGACTTCAATATGCGCATGCTCCATCGTGTCTGCTGACCACTGTAGTATAGAGCCGACCCGTTCGACACTGGGAACGACACTTTGCATCAGCTCGAGCTTGGGGATATGCCAATGCTTAAGAACATGTTTCGTTTTCTCACCACACCAAAAACCGTTTTCGATGAGAGCATCCTTGTGGTCATGGAACTCTTGCAAGGAAGCTCGGATTTTGTCGCGCGTCGTCGAAGTTATAGCGGTAGCTTGGGAAAGATATCGGAACTCCATGAGGGCGCGAATTGCAATGATAACATCCGGATCTGTTGCACCAGCGATGACAACGATGATGTATCGTTGGACATCCCTTTGGACCCTTCTGCCCACTTGCTTCAATTTCGTGATGCCGTTAGAAAAATGGGGGATACCGGTGATACGTGGAATGATAGAAAATCGGAAGTCCAACTCAGCAGCCCTGAGAGCTTGCTTGCACCAGCGAACGTCATGGTCCCAGAATTGGCGATGCCACTCGTGTAGACTTTCAGGTGTGAGGAACTCGGAAGGTTCAGCAAGCAGCCAATCCCTCCAAAATGGGTGTGATATGCCGCTAAGTCGAAATGGTTCGCATGCTGCAAAATACTGATCGACATCGAGTACGTCACACTCGATAGAAGACAACTGTGCGAGTGTAGTTGTTGCAGTACGAGGCGGGTGGCGATATGGGTCACCAAAGTCCTTATACATGGCAGTTGTGACGGTGTCACGCACCAAAGGTGTTTGGCGACGTGAGCATGGACTCAGAAGCTGAATGATGAAGAACGGAGAACAGAGAAGCCTAGCCCTAATGTGAAGAATGACTGATATTGCCAGCAGTCATCCATCACACAAGAACCATCCTTAACGTTAGGGAAGAAACTGCTCGAGCGCCCGAAAAAACTTTTTGAGCGCTAGTTTATGGCATTCCGATTTTTCGAATATCTCTGTCAATTCTAAAGATATCGACACCATTCCCACGCTCACAGGAAGCTCTCGACCACGCCATCCTGCCTACCAAATTTGGTAACGATCCGCGCACTCCACGATTTTCTGCATCATTTCTACCAACGAACGCCCATTTCGCCAATATTTATCGTAATGGCCACCTCCTCGACCGTCTCTTCGCTCGTGTCTTTTGCTAGGGAGAATAACTACGAGTACTTGCCAGGAATCCCCACTAGCTCTCGCCCCGAAGCCTCCTGGTTCATCCCTCCCTCGTCCATGACCTCCCATCCTATTGCTTTGGGACAGCGCGTTCTTCTCGTCAGTCTGACGTCAAGGAAGACGTTCTTTGGTCGCCTCAAGTCTGTCGTCAGGCTTGAGAGGTCTTA
>JANFAB010000412.1:0-20594 GCA_024613165.1 Pisolithus albus | reverse complement strand
AGAAATCTAACATACCTTAGTAGCCCACATAATGGTCATGGCTATGATGGTCATCATCTGAATCATAGCCATGGCAGCGCTTATGTGGAAGATCTCGATAGACATATCGGACGACACTATGGTGTGTCAATTAGAGAATAAAAGCTAGAGCAACGACATACCTGTGATGGTTCCTTCCCTGCAGTGGGGACAGATCATTATCGCTCTCACTGAATTGATGATCCCTGTGACGTTTGCATGTATGATGTCGGGGGCATGGTGTAGGGGAACGACTATGGGAATGCGGTACATGGGCAGTACGCTGCGGTACAGGTGTAGAATAGCGTGTACGACGATGAGAAACAGACTGAACATCTCCCCTTACAGGTTCCTGTGGTAACTTGTCAGTCGACGATGAAGATGACGGTTTCAATTGTGGGGACTGTGGTGACGCCTCCGGTGGGGAGGATGGGGGGAGGGGTGACGACGATCGATTCCTGGGAGGAAGTAAACCCCTTGGAAGTGCTCTGAGGAATGCCTGAGAATCCAAAAGAATCCGAAGCGGCTTATTACTTGTGGTTACAACAAGGGGAATGTTGAACATTCCTGGATCAGCCAGCCTAAACAACGCCACCTGTTCTGGAATATACTCGTCAGATGACTAGCATTATCCAACTGAAGTCGACTCACCTGATGTCCACTTCTTGAGATGGAATGATGAACTCGGCACTATCATAGGCCCATCTTGATCCTCATCCTCACCCGGAGCCTCAGCATTATAATCCAATCCCATCTGTTCCCTCAGAAAGGGAACAACAAGAGCACAGAGCTCATCGGTGTTAAGGCACCTGATGTTGAAATCAGGGCCCACTGTGGGGACATGAACCGGCCAATCCGTGATCGTATACTGAGCAGTATAGAGTACATCTAGTAAAGTCTTCCACGGAACATTTTTTTGACCACCAATGAGATTAACTTCATCTGTGACTGTATTAGCACCAAGCAATTAGATGAGTTCCAGCTTGGACTTATGAAGCTTATGCATGAATACCACAGGCAAAACACAGCGATTGCGATCACGCCTGGATTCCTGGGGCTTCAGTGCAAGGGCCCGGTCATAGGGCACTTGCGACAGTACTGCGAAGTTTGGCAAAGGGACAGATGCAGCGGAATCTAGGGCCTTATACCTGGAGCAAGAGTTAAGTTGATGACGAACATACAAACCATAAATTCTACTTACTTCACGATGGTAGCTAGGTAGTCCAGTAGCTTAGAAATATCTGTTTGTTTCTCGCATGCTAACTGCATGCATACCAGGGAACCAGCAAAGATGCCCTGTGCTTGACGAGCAGCTTCATCACTTCCACTGTATATAACACATCCGAATACATGGATGCCCTCTACATTGCACCATGTTTGCACCTACAGAAGGGATCAAGCAACGAATGATAATAAGGGGTTACACCTACCGCCTGTGTGAAGGAGTCCCTACACGCCATGACTTGGCCAACCATCGCCTTGGAACTAGTGTCCTTTGTGCCACTGATGTTCTTATTCCAGAACATGCGGATCTCCACCCATAGTTGTGGATATTCTTCTTCATCCTTGTGTTCTTCGTAGTGTTTTGCTTGGCGCCTATAGTAGTCCATCATATTCTCTGTAATCACATCAACATCCAGTCAAAACTAGATCCAGGGAGACTTACCCCTCGAAGTTTTAGGATTGGCATGCGCATACCAAGCCTGATGCAGATTCCAAACTGATTCTGCCTGAGTTGCCTTTGATGTGAGACCAGCAGTAGTCATGATTGATACAAGGGTTTTGCCATATTTGTTGGCAATAGCTTGGGCTTCCTGCATAGTGCGCATTCCGAGGGCTTGTGCTTGGCGTATAGCCTCCATGGGGAGCCTACCATGTTTTAAATTTACCGAGCTCTCCTCTGGTTCGTGGTCATTTTCAGAATCAGCACCTTCATCCTCTGAAGACGGAAATTCGCAGGGAGGGGTCGAAGAGTGATAATCAACGTCGTAGCTTCTGCTACGAATTTCTCTCTTGGCTTGCTCAAGTCCAACAGAACTCCTCTCGTCTCTAGAGCAGTCACTGCTCTCGTCGGAACTTTCCACTAAAACAGGAATGTGAGTTGCGTGAATAAGGTTACTCCAACTGAAAATTTACCTGTTGACCCCTCACGGTGCTGAGGCTGCATCACATCCTCGACTACCTGTTCCTCAGTTTCACTATCCATGTCTGCATGGGGAGATGTGGATTCATCCACGGAGGGGACAGGAACTATGACTAGAGGTCACCGTCAGAGGGACAATGTAGAGTAGAATCAATACTTACATTCTTCCAGGGCATTTTTGCCTACAGGAGATTTGCACAGGGAGGCTAAGGCAGACTTTCAGAGAAATCTACTTAAATGGAGTGAAAGTAATACATACCTTCGTCACGATCACCGTCCTCTACTATTTCATCTTTGGAGATTAGACCTGCACGGAGCTGCTGGAGGGCGACATGGGGGTGTAGTTGTTCACCATTATTAAGGGTGACCATCTTGGTGCAGAAAGAATCAAGGTATTGTTGTTCGTGTTCTTCGTCTGTCATGCCTTGTGAAGAACACCGTGCCCGCCGAGGCTGGATAGATGGGCGTCGAGCTACCGAGCCAGATGCATCGTCCTGAAATGAAGGCTCAATATATCAAATCGCAATCTAAAGGATCACAAACCACATCAGCCTCGTCCCCGGTGGTAGCATCCTGGTTGCTGTGGGGCGCTGTTTGGAGTTCGAGTACTGACACGAAAAATAACTTAGGGATTTGCTAACTCACCTTTGATTGTCTGGTGGCATGACTTCGCCTTTCTCACAAGTTGAACTTTGGTGGGTGATATAGTCGGATTGCCCTTGATTCTCTGCGACCTCCGAACACCGACTGGGGGGCCGATCTTGACAGGGAGATCAGAGGACGGCTTGTGTGCGCAAGACATGCTGAAGAGTCCACAGTAGACATGTAGTCACAGTGAATTCCTTGGGAACACGTAGTTACCCTGTGCTTGCTGATTCAAAATCAAGCAAGGAAAAAAATCTAGGAAAAGAGCGACTGAAAGTGAGAGTGGGGAAAATGGTGAGTGGTCTGAACGAGAGTGAAAGGATGGGGACGAGAGCCACTTTGAAGCCCATTTATATTCTCCGGTAAGAAGGTTATGGAGCTGACACGTACCAGCCCTCCTAGCTTCATCAGGCATAGTGTGATTCCGACCTTATGGGCAAGGAATAGTGTTTTCGCGGCCCGGCTCGGCCTGAAAGCCGGGGCTTGGGCCCGGCCTATGAGGGCTCGCGGCCTGCAAAAAACGAGGCCGGGCCCTGAGCCCCATAAAGCCGACACATAGGGCCCGGCCCGGCCTCAGGCCCTATATTGAGGGCTTGGCCCGGCTCTAGGCCGGGGCCCACACTCCAGATTTTTTTCAGTGTAGAGTAAACATGCGAGATGAACTGGATTGCGAGACTTAGAACATGTCAGTACAGCGTCAAATGGTAAAAACTAAGTATCGAGGTCGTCATCAAAAAACGGCACAAAGGGACCATCAGAATCATCGCCATTGTCGTCGTTGCCACCATCATCACCTTCTAATTCCCCATCTAAAGTGGTGGCACCAGTAGACTCCGACTCCACCAAGCAGACCTCTGAGGCAACCGAAGGGTCCTCACGAAAGAGGGCTGATTTCTTGCCAATGGACTTCAAGCATTGCAGCGCTTCAACGATGTCAGCTTTAAGACGGTTCCTGCGCTTAGTGATAGTAATGCCAGCGGAAGAGAATGCGCGCTCAGAAGAGACGGAGGTAGCCATGATGGAGAGAAAGTCGCGTGCTATAGACCCCCACACTGGATAGCGCAACGCATTGATACCCCACCATTTGACGACTGACAAATCTCCAAGCTTTTCATTCGTGTTGAGGTACTCATGGAAACCGACCAGCCATGGTTCCGAGGGATCGCCGCTAGTGTCATCAATGCGTGAGGAAGAGTAGTCTTCATCTTCATCATCGGAAAGCTCACTCAGCAGAGAGGACAGCTTGGAATTCTGCGAGGTTATCGTGCAGCCTGACGTCGTATTTTGCGAGGGCCTCGTGCCGTCCCCGTACATTGCGATGTACCATTCTTTGTACTTCACGGTTTCGAGCCAAGTTAGCAGAGCATAGAAAACTTTGAACAAATGAAGACGTACAATTTCTTCTGCATGCTCCAAGGCCTGGGCAAGGAGTGCCTCCCCCCAGTACGTACGAATGTGATGGAATTTCTGTGCAGGGTCGAGTACTGGTGACGACGACCTCAGCATCGATTACAAGCAGGATGAAATCACTTACACATCGCCATAATATGGGCATCAGATGATGACGTGCAGTCATAGTACTGGGAAATCTTGTTCAACGCGGCCTCGAGACCTGCAGTGAAATCTGCATATTTGGCGCCCTTCTTGCGCGACGACCAAGCCTTGTGGAGAGCCTCCAGGGCAGGTAGCGCAGTGTGTAGCGTAGGTCCCTGTTCCATAGAAAAAGAATGTTGAGCTTTCTCGGCATGCTGTGTTGTTTATCTGTAAGCATATGAGAAAGCAGCAGAATGCTAATACTTACCCCCAGGAGGGACAGCAGGAGCTGTACGCGCCCCCATTCCATTTCCGTTGGTTCTAGGGCCAATAACTTGCGACGTTTGTCTACATCACGTTCTGCTAGGCCCAGACGTTGAACAAAATAATTGACTTCCTATATTTCCGTGAGCATAAAGTGTAAGCTCCGAGAGAGGGGTTAGCTTACCTCCTTCAAGTCCAGTGCGCGGCGAAGCATAAGGTACGTCGATGACCACCGGACCTTCATGTCAAGAATTAGCTGCAGGACTGCAGTGCGCGGGACATGGCCATCGTCAGTGCGGGTTTGAATGCGTTGGAAAAGTTGCTTCCGCTTGGCAGAAGAACGTTCCTGCACGGTATGAGCACGCACAATCAATGTATTAGTAGAAATAAGAGACATAATTCACATACCTTGACGGCAATTGCCCGGACTAGACCCACCTCATCTCGATGAATACCATCTTGCACCTCCACACATACGTTGGCCTCTGGGTTGGAGGGGTCGTAATGTACGGACTTGCTGTGAGCAGCTAGGAAAGCTTGAGTAGCGAGATTGATTATATGCGCCATGCAGCTAGGACGTACTTGAGAATTAAATTAATATTGGATGAAAAGACAACTTACCGTAGGCGTCTCTTTCTGCCATTGTAGGGAATACCAGTGTTAGATTTGACATGGTCACTGAACTCATCCATCATAGTATCATTATTAGTTGCGCTGTCAGATGTAACATACCCGACCTAGCAAACAATACGGTCACATACGGTCAGCTGCTGTGGCTACAATGGCTTTCATAGAATCGTTACCTTGTTCGTTAGCCCGACACGTTGGACCACTTTATACAGAGCTTGTCCAAGCCGGGTTCCATGATGCGAATCGTTAAGGCGCACGAATCCTAAAAGGGCGGTCTCAATAGTCCATACACTGAGTACCTTTTCCTCGACCCAGGACCCTGTGACAGCAAAGTAGGCGTCAACATTTGAAGCTTGCCATACATCGCAAGTCAGATTGACCCGCCCCTTCACAACCTCACTCTGTTGAACCCACTTGTATTAGCAAAAGCGATATGACTATAAGTGACTTACCTGGAAACGCGTGCGGAGGTCGCTAAGGGAAGCCTTGAAGAGGTCAATGATAACCTCTCGCGTTTTTCCGTGAGATGGAATCTTGACACCAGCTGTGGTTGGTGCGCGTGAGGCGACGTCAATCATCATTTTGAAGTCCGGATGTTGAAGGGCATGGATGGGCTATTCCATAAATTCTCGTTGAGTTGGTGCAGGGCCCTGAGGGGACCACTCACCTGATCCGTGTTGATAAGCCAGCGGATCGCAGCTTCACGAAAGGCCGAGTCTGAGTACTGAACTACTCGATCCTTGGGAACCAGATGTGAGTCCAGAGAAGACTGCGACTGCAACGAAGCTTCTTCGCAGCGGCGTTTCGAATCTTGAGGTAACATTGAGGGGAATTCGTTGATGGCGGCCCACTGGAGATACTCTCCCTAAAAAGTGCATCAGTCTATCAATGGCAAAGTGAGTGTGAGACGACAAACCCGGTGGAGTGATTGCAGATGGCGACGCAAAGTTGTTGCTTCGTTAACGAATGTAACCGGTCTTTTTTGCGCTTTGCTACATGCTAGTGAGCACACACCGTGCTGTAACGATACTCACTTACGTGCAAATGTTACAGTTTCTGTATTTCTTTGCGTCTTTGCTGTAAGAAGGAGAGAAGAAGTAGTCGATATCTTGACTACGATCGGCGCAGGTTTTCTTGACTGGTGCGTCAATGTCAACGAGGTCGATGTCCTTGAGAAGGCCGTCGGACCCAGTTTCAGTCAGATCGTAGGTAATCGGGGCAGCGTTGTTGGTGGGAGACGGACTTGAACTGGGTGGTGCGGGTGTCGAGTCTGATCGTGGTGCTCCTGTCGCTCGAGCCTTCCCTAAATAACATAAAAATAAAACATACTATAGTAGTAGCCCAAACGAATACATACCAGATGAGAATTTCTTGCTAGCTGGATAGTCTTCGTCTGAGTGATGGTCGAGGTCGGTTGAAGCGAGTTTGCGTTTGGGGTGTGCTGCTGCACTCCCTGGACAGCGTGTTGTTCGCGTTGCCGCCTGTGCTCGCCTGTGGGAAGGCAGCTCTAACTCAGCCGCATTATCCGTGGACGTAATTCGAGCTGAGGGGGCAGGAACACGCCGAGAGCGCGGCCCAGGCTCTTCGGGTTCCACTGTTGGGTCATCCGTAGTATTAGAAAAGCGTGACATTCTTGAGAAAAAACTCAGTGCGCCCTTCGGGAATTCAAACAGCCTGAATGATTAACCTATTGACTACCCGTGTTTCTACATTTGTAAGAACTATTACAGTTTCGGATAATGCCGAGAGTCACAGCCACCAAAGCCCCGGCCCAAGGGCTTGGCCCGGCTTTTGGGGGCTTTAAGGGGCTCGGCTCAGGGCCTACAAAATCACAGGCCGGGCCCAAAGCCCCTACAGGCCGACCCTAAGGGCTCGGCTCGGCCCGGCTCAGAAGGGGTCGGCTTGGCCCGGCTCGGGGCTTTGGGCCGGGCCGAGGAAAACACTAGCAAGGAACACTGTCATGAAACCCTCCTAGGGTCGACGGAATAAAATTTCGAAGTCTAACAAACGAAGTTCAGGAAGGAAAAGGAGATACTTAAAACCAAAAAAATGAGGCGCCAACAGAGAGCACACGGCGAAGGTCATATTGATGGCTTCCATATGTGACTATGGCTACCTCTCCATAAATATCAACCTAAGGAAATAAAATCAGACCGTGTTAACAAAGGAACCGGTTGAGTATTACGAATGCTGTCCGTAAACCATCATTGGTACCTTCAGTTTGGCACCATGGCTTCTACACATAATTGTCACAAGCTACCAGATGCCCGGGTCGAGCAGAAAAAAAAAGCACTTTTGGCAACCACTATACCTAAAATTAACCATCAGGGAAGAAAAAAGAAGATGACTCACCGTGTCACTATTCAGTGCGATGCTGAGATCTACGAACAGAGGTGTCACTGATCCAAACTGAAAGACACGAGCGACTACCGAGAGGACTTATCCATAATGAAGAGCAGATAGTGCTGGGCATACTTACAAATAGCTGGATTATGATATGATGTGGAAGAAAATCCTCGTGTGATCTCAGTGACACGAATTCGATACAATGCGATTTGAAGCAACAAAAAAGAGATCTGTGAGCGGAACGGAATTAGCTCGATGGACAGTGAATCCACAAGTATTAAGCTTGAATGCACATGAGTGGGTAAATGTGATAAGCGATAAGGGGCAGCAGCAGTGGAAGTGCATGGTAGAAGATGAATACAGAGGTAGCGGTGTAGGGAGGGAGTCCCCCCTACTAGGTATTTTCTTTTATTTCATTGTTTTTACCTTTCAATTTTGTGTCTACACCTTACCTTATAGTTTTACTTAGTATTTTGGACGCTTTTTGGCTTATGTAAGCCATGCTTCGTACCTACTGCACTTTGTACTTGATTAGTAAGGGAACATAGACTGCTACTACAGACGAAATCAGACAGAAATCAAAGGCCGGTGGCCTCGGAACTTCAGTTCTCCCTTCATTAGACGCTCATTAGACAAATCTCGACACTCTATTGGACTTATAGGGCGCGTTTTGGCTCTTCTCTCCACTCTCTGACTACCCTACCAGGCATCCTAGCCCCCTCGGGTCGAACTGACCCATCATTTTCCAACGGGAGACCTCCTAGGTATCTCCCCTGACCTTCCTTTTACCCAACTTTACATCTGGAGCCCACCGCGAGGGGGCTGCTTTGCTTGGTAACCCCCTTCCCCTCCTACCTCCCAGCTCGCAGACGCAATTTCTCGAGACCCGACGCGCCTTACCTCTCGCTTTTCGAGATTCTAGTCCTACTCGACGAGAGCTTTCGATTGACGCCAGTTTCGACGCATTCACTCCAGCGGTTCTGGAGATATCCTTCATTTTGTGGAGAAAGGCCTAGTAGGACGAATTTGGGCATAACTCGGGATTGGGTGCGCGGATTCTTTCGTTTCTTTGATCTCCCAGCAGCCCCAGACGCTCTCCACGGCATCCCAAACTTTGGTGGCATTCCACCCAGCGGTCCTTCGTCAACGTGCCATTGTTCTCCCACCCTCCCAGCTTCACACGCCTTTTCTCGAGAGCCGACGCGCCTCTCCTCTCGCAAACTTCGGCCATAGTAGATCCTGTCGAGAGCTTCCGGAAAGTACCTTTTTCGTCATGTCCGCACTGTTACTTCTGGAGATATCGCGCATTTTGTGCTGAAGGGCTGTATTGGACGATTTCGCAAATATCTCAGGATTGGGTGATCAGTTTCTCGTATTTCCTCGTTCTCCCACTTCCTGTAGGTCCCTGCTACCAGGTCCGGAAGTTTCGTAGCGTTTCGCCAAGCGGTTCTCCTCCAACGAGCTGCCGTCCTCCCCTCCTGCCACAGCTGAGCTCCCTGGCACCTCCTATTGCATTTTTGAGCCATTTCGAGTCGTAGGAACCCACCCCCCCTTTGTTTAGAGTCAGTGGAGAGCCCCCTTCGAGACCCTCAGTCGCTTCGAGACCCCACAGACGTTCGAGACCCTACAGACGAGTATCAACCCCCTTCGAGACGCTTTCGAGACGTATCCATTTGCTTAGACGCACCCACATTCGTTCGTAGACATATCCAGACGTATCCAGACGCATATCAATTGTTTTCTGAGTATTCTTGCAGTCGGGCGAGGCTGCAAGTGAGAGTCGAACCCTCGAGTCGCACACGGCGACTAGCCTTTCATTTTCTCTTCGTTTCAGTGGCCGTGTCCACTTCGCATCGTGTATACAAGACCCCAGTGGTACCCTGTGGATGTTCGAGGTCGCATCGAGGCGACCTGCCCCTTCGTTTATCCCCCCTTCGAGGCTACACACAGACACGAGGGTGTCTGTGGCTCGTTTCTGTGCCGTATCTCCTATAGTTGGTTTGTTTGTGGAATATATATTCATTTTCAGTCGCACATCCACTGCTGAGGATGGAAAGGATGTATCGAAGGTCTCAAGGCCAAGTCGAAGGCCCACGAGCGTTTTCGGGATACATGCGAGTCTTGAGCCACCCTCGGCCTCGCTCCAGCACCCCCTCGAGCAGTTTGTCATGCAAGGGACCACTCGAGACAGAAAGGGGAGAATGGTATGATCCCCTTCCAGGTTATACTTGGGTCTATCGAACTTCGAGCGACGTTTCGAGAGCCCCCTCATCCTCGCCCTCGATCAGGTACCAGTCAAGTTCCCCTGTGGAGTGCTCTCGGTCTAGTTCTAGAAGACACTTCCAGGGAAGCTCGAGCACAAAGCCACCCTCGCATTCCCCCTTTGAGGCAGCCCCTCGAACCTCGAAGTACCACCCTCACCCCTCTGAGCTTGCTTCGAGCAGCTTGTCTCCCCTTCGAGCCACTAATGCAGGCTCGAGGCACCCTGCTCCTCCAGGTTGGAGTGCCTCATGTGAGCAGGCTGGTGACTCACCTTCGACCCAGCTTCGTAGCTCGAGAGAAGATCGATACTCGTGTCATTGGCTGTCTCATGACCTTGGTTCGCCCTCGATTCAGTACCTTCGACCTCGTGAGCCCTCGAGGCCCCCTTTGAACCCCTCGCCTCGCCTCGAAAGACCTTCGAAGACCCCCTCGAAGCATTCCTCCGCCCTCGTGACTCGATCGAAGCCACCCTCGCCCCTCGAGCCACCCCAAGGTACATCATTCCTACTTCGAGAAGCCTCCACTTCGATGTCGAAGACTCCCCCTGCCTCGTACGAGTCGCGTTCAAGAGCGTCAAGAGGGTTGTCATCCCTTCGAGGGTATGCAGGTTCGAGCGAGTAATCCCCTGGCCTTCGAGAGGCATCGAGGCATCGAGTACAGCCTCGAAGGTATTCCTTTTGCTTCTTTTGTGGTCGAGATGGGCATATCCGAGCTCGATGCAAGGTCTGCACCTCGTATCTAGTTGCAGGCAAGTGCAGGATCGTTCGAGGACGAGTCATGCTGCCTACAGGTGAGGAGATTCCTCGAGAGGCACTCGGACCCACTCTCCAAGCTCGACTCGACTTCTGGGCGCTCGCTCGTGGCCCAGGAGGCACAGCTGTTCAGGTGAAGTCTCCCCCTTCGAGTTCTGAGCCATCCCCACCCCTCGTCGGCCCTCGAGGCGATCTCGAGACTACCCCAGAGCCACCTTCGAGTTCGAGAGCCCCCGCTTCACCTTCGAGAGTAAGTCAGCCCCCTTCGAGCACCCCCCGAGCCCTCGATAGGAAGCTTCGAGCCTTCGAACCGAGCCCGAGTCGAATCCCGAGGCTCGTCCCAGCCTCTCAAAGGTTTGTTTCCCCCTCTCGAACCCCTCCTCCCACTTCGAGTCCAGCCTCCCCCTCGAGTCACCTTCCGGGGCCTGTCCTGGCTCGAGGCTGGTCTCGCCTGCGAAGCTACTCCCCCGAACCCTCTCGAAGCCCCTCGAAGCCCCTCTGGCACCCTCCCGTGCAGGTTTTCATATGGATTCTCATTGGTATATTTGTTTTTCTCATGGTCTTTTTCATTTTCGAGTTCGCGTTTTTGAATTTTGACTTAGAGTTTTGTTTCGAGGATGATACCCCTCTCTCGTTATATGATACAGCTCGGTACGTGATGACTGGGGACAGTCATTGTCTAAAGCCACCCTTGGATGTAGGGAGGGAGTCCCCCCTACTAGGTATTTTCTTTTATTTCATTGTTTTTACCTTTCAATTTTGTGTCTACACCTTACCTTATAGTTTTACTTAGTATTTTGGACGCTTTTTGGCTTATGTAAGCCATGCTTCGTACCTACTGCACTTTGTACTTGATTAGTAAGGGAACATAGACTGCTACTACAGACGAAATCAGACAGAAATCAAAGGCCGGTGGCCTCGGAACTTCAGTTCTCCCTTCATTAGACGCTCATTAGACAAATCTCGACACTCTATTGGACTTATAGGGCGCGTTTTGGCTCTTCTCTCCACTCTCTGACTACCCTACCAGGCATCCTAGCCCCCTCGGGTCGAACTGACCCATCATTTTCCAACGGGAGACCTCCTAGGTATCTCCCCTGACCTTCCTTTTACCCAACTTTACAGCGGTGATGTCTTCGAGGCCAGAAAACACGAGTTGGCCCATAGAAGGAGGAAATGAAACGAAGGAACAAACCTGCGGACAGGAGGAAATAGCTGGTAGACCTTTAGGACATTGACATTAACGAAACTTGATTAGACGAAACTTGAGACGAGATTTGATTAGATCATTGAAAGGATGAAATAAAACATCCATACCCCTAGCGACACGAGAATGTATATTATGATGACAATGGAGGCCAAAGAATACAAGTTAGTCCACAGAAGGATGAAACAAAACGAAGTTACAGACCTTTAGACAGGAACAGTAGCTCACCGAGCTTTAGTACAACGATCATAACGAAACTTGATTAGATCATTGCAAGAATGAAATAAAACAACGACACCCCTAGTGAGATGACAATGTATATTATGATGATATCAACGGCGTGATTCAAGGTGGAGAAGACGAACCTTGGGTAAAGGATCAATTTTAGTGAAGTGCACGGGATACAAGGATATGCTCCTCGAGGTCTACAACCCCACTGACACTCGATTCGAGGTGGTGCCGGGGTGACCTCAGTGACACGAAGTCAACAGAGCACGATCAGAAGCAACACAGAGTCAACTTCAGATCTGTGAGTGGCACGAAGCCAACTCCAAGGGTACCATAGCTGGGCCAGAAATCATTCGAATGTTTGATGTGCACGAGGGGTTATTTCGTAAGCGGTAGCAGATGGCGGTCTTGAGTCGACGATGATTGTGCCCGGAAGAGACGGTAGTGGGAAGAGGGGAGAGTTGTATTGATAAGAATGATAGCGAAGGGTGCGAAAACAATGATGGCTGACACACCGTCTGTTGGAGACGCTGCAGGGCGTGGAGCGAGTCCCATGACTTAGGTCTATTGAACCTGGGAATTCACCAGATTACATAAAAACAGGACTTCTTTCATTTTCGACCTCAAGTCGCACGTACACCGCCCGGCCGCCAGTCCTTCGCCACATCTTATTATTCAATCCTCACTCACACTGTTCACGCTCACCCCCCTGTCCCTGGTTTTCGAGTTGACTTTGTGTCGCTTCTGATCGTGCTCTGTTGACTTCGTGTCACTGAGGTCGCCCTGGCACCACCTCGAATCGAGTGTCAGTGGGGTTGTAGACCTCGAGGAGCGTATCTTCTTCGATTTTTTCAGGGTTCACCTCATATCAAGGTTCGTTATCTCCACTTTGAATCACGCCGTTTATATCATAATAGATTTTCTGTTCTTATTTCTTGGCCTTGAGTGCATCTCCTAGTCAGCGGTGTGTACAGTTCCGCTTCATCTTTCACCTTCAGGGTCTAACTCTCATTTCTTGTTATCTGCGACGTCGAAGACCCTCGTCCATATCCTCCACTGGCATGGCTACTGCAGTGACCCACTTCAAGCCATTTACTCGGCCTGATGACCGTGAGTTCGCTCGTCTGCCTTTTTTTTGATTCGGGAGCTGACACACTAATAGCAAAAATCACCTTGCTGGACGCGCAAGCAGTTGCCTGCAAGGGCCACTGGGTAATCACCTCCCCCAACGTAGATTTCGTCCCAGAGCCTCACATCTTCGAGGAAGAAGATCTTCAGCCTCGCACTGACAGTCGTTTCAGGTTGGTGGATTGCTTTCAATGGCCACAGTTGCACGACAAAGATTTTGAATATTCAGTTTGCATCCCTCAGAAAGATTCTCTTCCCTCCCTCGATATTGCGTGGTATACGCCGACTCTTGAAGACTTTATCATCCCAACTGGCGCCAAATTTGCTGTTGGCACGCTTCGAGACACGATGGTCAAGCAATTCGAGCAGCTATATCAGTTCTTACGCAGCCGCCATCACCCTCTTCAAAACCAACCTATTGGCAAGGAGGTCCTACGTCATTGGATAGCTGCAGCTCGACACGAAATCACATGGCTGTGGCATCATCCCCTTGTGTTCCGAGACCTTGTTGCCTTTGTTGCACAGCTTCAGCACACGCTGTTGGATATTCATGCACTGCTTGATTATGTCGAAATTCTTTATCCCCTCCTTGCATCTCCTCCCTCGAAACCTGTGCGTGCAAACCCCACCTGGATGGGGTGCTTTACGAGGAACACTGAGGTCTGTGAAGCCCTGTATTTTGTGGGGGTACCTGTGTGGTTAGTTCGTGACGAAGAATTCATCTCCCTGACTATGAATATCGTCTGTCCAGTGCGGCTGACATTCCCTGACAATATTGTCAGGGTCATGTATTTGGAAAGGGGAGTGAGCAAGCCATTCCCATCTATCTTCTGGGGTCCAGGCGGCCTTCTCCGCCATTATCATACTCGTCAACGCTATGAAGGTACTCTCGCTGAATGACCTGAGCCCGTGGCACCTCCATCCACTGCACAATCTTCATCGTCACAGCAACCTTCTCGTGGTGGCAAGCAGGCCACCCAAAAACAAAACAGGGCTGCAAGGGTTAAGGCCAGTGCAGGCCCTTCTCGAAGTATGTAATTCTGCGTTGAATTTTTTTCCTGCCGTTTACCGAGTTGTAGTGCCGCCTCTTCAAAAATCAACTGGTGGAGAAGCGAAGTGGGAAGAACCCATCCTTCCAGATATTCCCAAGCCCCATACTCTTTTCGATTCTGCTTGCGAGAAAAGTATGCAGAGAGTGCAAACTGGCCGGGTTGATCCTGGCTACCACTTCCTGAAGCCGACACTTTTTGTCAATGTGTCTACACTGGAACAGAAGAAAACATATCTCTTCAATTGGCTCTCTGCACGTCCACTCTGGATCAGCCAAGTCAGTGTTCGCTCTCCCTCAAAGTTCCTGTCCCCGCAGATGTGGAGGGACTTCCTCAATACTATTGACACAGATCAGCCCTCCTCCACAAGGAGTGCGTCTATGAAATTGGCAGTTTGGGATATTTTTGGGGAAAATATTATTCATGTGGCTCAGGGTTATGCAGGAGCGCCAGAAGAAATTGAGTGGTGGGGAATGCAGGTTAGTTCAGTTCCGTTATTTTGTAACCGGTTCTTTTTATTAATATGTTATTCAGGTTTGAGTATCCTCCCTTTCGGATCCACCTCTCTGGCTCATTCGTTCCATTCTGTGGGAATTGTATGAGCTCAACTTCCACTATGAGCTGTATGCACTTGACGAGGTCATCGTCCCCCATCTTTGGACCACAGACGAAGCCTGAGTGGCTCGGCAGGGCCTTCTTTACAGCATCTTCCCTGGTGGGTATGGTCTACTGATGTGGTCGGAGCCTTTACCACAGGAACCACATGAGTTGGGGCTGTGTGCCAGTAGCATGGAAATCGCACTTCCATACTGGAACAGCTTTTTTGAGCTGCTGTCTGTGTGGCCTGAAGCGCTGCCTGGTTTACAACACCCTGCCGAACTAGATGGTTCAAGTGGCAACAGTGCATTTTTCGAACAGGCTATGTCCGCGTTGCTCTTCTACATTCAAACTGCATTTGATTTCCTTGGACGACAACCCTCCCTCCCACGTCGTTTTCAATTTGTCTAGCATCATTTTTGTCGTCAATAATACCCTTTTCTGTTGTTCTGTACTTACATAAAAATCTAAATGTGTCTTGGTATCGACACCGTGTTCGAATGTGTACATATTCAGAAGCAACCGAGTCTGCATCTCTTTGTCCCGTTTCATTAAACTTTAACTGCTAGGACCTTCATGCCCTCTTTTCCTTGCAACCTCGTCCCCCCTTGACATGGCTGCTGGGTAAGTGACACTCCTTCACTGTCTGTTGTTTCTGATGCATTTTCTAGATGTAACACCAATAATCCGAAGACTATTATCGGTCCCTCCTTGACTGATATAGAGGCTGAGGGTAGTGGAACTGAGTTAATGTGCAAAGCACAAATGAACTCGATTGGAGTGTCTATGACAAGAGAGCCGGTATTTATACTAACTAGAGTGTTTGTACCGTGGAACATCGTAGAACAAACCAAACAATGAGAGATAAATGCTATTGGCTGCAGCAATCCATGCTGAGTCAATGTGGCTATGCTGACGAATCAGCTGACTAAGTAAAGCGTCTATGAGTGCGTCTAAGTAACCCTAACCAGAGAGTGGATAAACAAGGAAAACTACACTAAGAGTACGCTACAACAAGTAGTGAAAAAGTACGGGCCATTACACTAGACATAACTATTATCTTGTTTGTGTTGCTGTGGTGATCCTGTCCTGCGCCTGATTTTTTTAGTGAAGTATACGACCCTCGCTGTGCACTTCCACACACGATTTCTGTGTCTAGTTCTCAACACCAACCCCCACTGCACCCTTGACCACGACTGGCGGTTTCAGGTATGTGGCAGGATCTGCTCGCAAGGCTACGCTCATGTCCACTGCTGCTAGATTGTCATTCTGACAGGTTTGATTCTCCATATCACCTGTTGTGCTGATTATCTGTTGACTTCGTGTCTCAGTTATAACCTGTTGACTTTGAGTCCCAGGCGTATTTCTATTGACTTCGTGTCATAGTTAGTTTTTGGGTGCTGTATGGCGGTCCATCATCTGAAGCCTCGAAGGTGTCGAAACACCTCCCCTTCCAAGCATCGGACTGCCAGTACTATTTTGGATACATCTAGTACCATGGGTTTTTCTTTTCATTCTGCATTTGTGTACCCATATCGTCAATCCAGGATCCCATCACCACGCCCTCTTCATCCAGTTGGCTGCTTGATGGGGTTCCACCATCTCCCTCATCCCCAACTGATGATGAGCCGCCTCTCCACATACCTGCCCCTTCGGTATGTCTTTTTTTTTTTCCCTGCAAAATGGTAGTTAATCGACGAACCTTCATTATAGCTTCCCTCGTCGTCATCCACTTCCACTAGTCGATTATCATATGATCCGGAACTCCTGCCAGGTCCTTCAGTATGTCCGATTCCATCTGCATGACATGAATGTGCTCAACCATTGTATTAGCACTCGACCTGCCCTTTGTTTGTTCCCCCTTCTATAGCTCATTATCGCCGTCCTCCAGGTACGAAGGTGCTTTACCTCCCTGCTCCTCCCCCAGTTTTCGTCCTTCCTGGCCACCAATGTCTTGCTCAAGATGCTGGTGCCATGCCATACCATCCTCAACCCGCAACTCGGAAGCCTGATGTATTTGATGCCATGAATGATATTCAACTCAACGAGGAAGTAAATTTGTCTTCTCTGGGCAGTTCACAGAAACGACACAACCAATGGCGGCAGTGGTCTGAAGATATAATTCCAGCACTAGTTAAGCCGTTGTCACGCACCAAAGGTGTTTGGTGACGTGAGCATGGACTCAGAAGCTGAATAATGGAGAATGGAGAAGCCTAGCCGTAATGCGAAGAATGACTGATATTGCCAGCAGTCATCCATCGCACAAGAACCATCCTTAACGTTAGGGAAGAAACCGCTCGAGCGCCCGAAAAAAAACTTTTTGAGCACTAGTTTACAGCATTCCGATTTTTCGAATATCTCCGTCAATTCTAAAGACATTGACACCATTCCCACGCTCACAGACGGCTCTCGACCACGCCATCCTGCCTACCAAATTTGGTAACGATCCGCGCACTCCATGATTTTCTGCATCATTTCTACCAACGAACGCCCATTTCGCCAATATTTATCGTAATGGCCACCTCCTCGACCATCTCTTCGCTCGTGTCCTTTGCTAGGGAGAATAACTACGAGTACTTGCCAGGAATCCCCACTAGCTCTCGCCCCGAAGCCTCCTGGTTCGTCCCTCCCTTGTCCATGACCTCCCATCCTATCGCTTTGGGACAGCGCATTCTTCTCGTCAGTCTGACGTCAAGGAAGACATTCTTTGGTCGCCTCAAGTCTGTCGTCAGGCTTGAGAGGTCTTATGTGGTTGTTTTGGTCTCTCCAGTCGCAAAGGATTACGGATTTTTCCTTCCTGCCCCCTGCAACGTCTATCTCTCAATCTCGTCTTTCGTTCTCCCAAAATTGCGACAGCTCCAGTACCAATTACTATCATCTACACTATCTGATCGCATTCATGATGATTTTGAGGCACTTCTCCCTGCCCTCATTGGAGAAGATGGCCCCTCCTCCTCCTCATGCCCTCCAGAGCACTAGTTGCACCTGGTACAGGTCACTTTGCAGAGAGGAGAGAGGGGGGAAAGTTGCGAAATCCTAAGCCCTGACTACCCTGGAGACCCCCAAAATTGGCCCCTGGCAGAAATCCCCACAGTTCTTCTTTCAGACGTGCAGCATATTGCCCCAATGAATCTGGATCTCAGATCTAGGAGTCAGAGTGACTCATTTGCAGTCATACCCCCTTATTCAGCAGTGGCCAGTGCACTTACTCATCCCCCTTTCTGTCGCATTATTCATCCGTTCCTTAATGACTCATTCTATTTCAAATGATTTGTGATATTCTTTGTCATGCTGACTGATTTTACTTACCAATCACTTACTGTCCTTACTCAGCCTTGCTCGGCCTTACCAATCCTTTACCAATCCTCTTACCAATCGCTTACAAACCCCTTACAAAGTGTTTCCCTCTATTTACTTCAGGCTGCGCTACCTTTTGTATATAAGTACCAATACGTCGCAGCAAGCAACAAGCAAGTAGCCCCCTGCATAGGATACTGTCCCCTTTGTAGAGAGACTATTGCCCAATCATTATCGACGTTATCTGCCTTATTGTCGTCGCTTTAAGGCCCCTCATTATCTTCTTTATCTTTGCAGTATCTGAGGCTCCATTAAGGGTCTATTTACTGTCACTCTTCATCACTTTACGTCGCTTCTGGGCTCCGAGTAGCCTATATTACTTCGCTTTTCTCAGTCTCCCCCTGCTCCCCTCTCGTCAGGAGCACCTTCCCTTCTGCCCTAGTCATCTAGGTGTGCAGAACCCCTCCCCCACTTCGCTGTAACCGATCCCTCGAGCCAAAGTCCGCGAAGGTAAACCACCGACTCGGCATTTGTCTTTGTGTTGGTTTTTTGGTGTTTTCGCCATAGATCCACACATCGACTCACACCGTACATGGAGTATCTTGAGGTGTCTCGATCCTTGCATGTCGTAGTCGATGCTGGGGTTGATGGCACTGGTCAATGTCATAACTGTGTAGTGCATCGACTCCGTGTATGCTGTCTATTCTTTCACCATACGTGAAGCCATTGTCATTATTATACAATCATCCTTATGTGTATTAGGTTTGGAGGAGCTTGAGATTACTTATTGTGTGTGCACTCCAGCCCCTGTACAGCTCATGAAACGGGGTTTGTTTGCTTGTTCACCTGTTGCACCCACTCTTGCAGTTGATCTCTGCCTGCTAGAGTTCATGAAGACACTCTTCGTGCGGTTGACACCTAATACAACAGCATGGTGTGAAGCATTGGAATGTTTCCTGGATGCTCAAGGCTACCAGCTTCAGTCGAAGGTATGTCTTGTTGGTTTTTCCTGGTATGCCCTATACCCCCATGACCCTACCCTCCCCCTACAATATACTGCACTGCACCTATGTACATATAATTATCCCCATGCCTCCCCTGTTAGAGAGCACTGTTTGTAAAAGGGTATGGTTACCCTTTGGGATGTTTTAGGGACATGCCAGCATATTTCTTTGTGTTGGTAAACTTATGGTAAACTTAGATGCTTACAATATATTCAGGACAATCTTCGACGACGATTCAGCAATGCATACCATTGGTATTCTGTGTTGACAATATACATGGAAGATCATATTACTACCTTGGTCCACTCTTTCTCCCCAAGTTCCATACAGCAAGAATCTACTCAGCCAAGTAACTACCTTTGTGCCCGATGTCCCCTTTGTTTTGGAGGCAACTTGGAGAGGGCTAAAACTGATCAAGATGAGTGAGTGAATGAAAGGCTTGATTGTTAATTGGGTGACTGACCGACAAGATAGTTTGGACTGTATTGTCTGTTTGGATGCATTCTTTACCCAGAAGAGAACCAATAATCCCCAGAATTCAGCTGCCTGTGATCCTCCCAATCCCACCAACACTGTGTTCATACCTGACTCAGAGGTGAAGGTTAATTATGGAGGATTTCATTGAGAAACAGTGGTCCTGCTCATCTAATCATCATTCTCTGGCTCAGACTCAGCAGGAGGACAGGTTTGAGGATGGGATGAGGGTGCCTGTTTCTGTGTTGGATGGTTGTGGGGATTCTTTCCATGCAGCAGATGAGAAGCATCAGAAGGCCAGCACCCATTTTTTTGCAGACACAGGGCTTATGGCCCTACTCTGTCGCCATGATCATGTTCTTTGGCTGGTCAATATGACTTCAGCAGGAGAAAAACAGCATTATGCTCTGGTCTTGGTGAAGAATCTCTTTGAGCATCTGCCTTCTAATATGACAGTTGGCCTCTTGTATGACATTGGCTGTCAATTAGAGCGTAGTTGCCACAAGTGGAAGCTCCTCGATGATGGGATACTCTCTAGATTAAAGTTTGGCATCTCTGTGTTCCATGCTTATGGTCACCAGTGGCCATGCCAGATAGTATATCACCCACATAAATGTGTAGGTTTTGGTTTGTCAGATGGTGAGGGATGTGAGCAGTTATGGAGTTCTCTGAAAATGCTCATTCCTATTCTCCAGGTGTCTGGGGTAAGGACTAATCTTCATATAGCATAATTTCAATGTTAATTCTCTGCTTAGTATCATCAGAGGCTATTTGTCCTTGACAATCAAATCTGACACTTTGACAAGAAATCTTTCTCTCTTTTTGGCCAATGGCTGGACAAGAAATGGTCACTTTGCAAAAGAAAGAAAATGATGGCTTGGGAGGCCCTTTGTGAATTGCATGTTGACATGCAAACTCTGTGGCATGAGTGGGCTGCACAAGTAGAATTACAAACTAGACCTCTGCCATGTTGATTTTATTTCCTCTATTCCTGTCATCTGTTGCTTATCACCCATT
>JANFAB010000410.1:0-21160 GCA_024613165.1 Pisolithus albus | reverse complement strand
GGTGTGCAGAATGAACACAATCAAACACATAGTGACAGGCGGAAGCAAGTTTTCGCCGTTTTCAGTCTGTCAAAGACACCGAAAACGCGCGAAAATTTGGTTAGGCATCGAAAACATGTGAGAAGCGGAAGCAAACTTTCGCCGTTTTCAGCCTGTCAAATGACCTGGAAGGCACGAAAATGACTGTTAACAAGTTCAGAACGGACACGTGAAACGTGATCGAAAACGTGGTGGAAGGCAGAAGTAAAATTTCGTCGTTTTCAGCCTGTCAAAAACGCACAAAATAATTGGTGACGAAGTCAGACGGCGTTGTGCTTGGTTATCTACAACAAAGGCATACCCACGTTTCAGATTGTAAACTTTATCCCCTCGTAGCGTCTTCCAACGTTACGGTGACGTTTACCCAGATCGTACATGCCAGAATTCCCACCCAGCATCCTGGCGTACTAAACATCAGAGCCCACACATCATGTTACGTTTGCACGAAAATGGAAGATATCCTCCCCGGCAATAGCCATCCCTCCGTAGTGCGTACTTTGTAGACAAGAGAAGGTCCCGTGCATTTGCGCGACGCCGGTAGCCCCCACCATGTCGGTTTGATCCCTACACAAAAATGTCGCATGTGCATCCGACTATACACACGATGGCATGATATTGGCATTTGCATTGATCCACTCCAAGCATCGCCGTTAACCAAAATCAGACAAACGACGAGGCATCTGGATGGTCCATGTCACAAGTTTTTACCCAGTCATGCCAGTGGCGTTCTGCATGTGACCAACGACGCTCCCAAAACACCATCCGGTCTTGCGGCATCCCATATAGATACCACACAACTACTCGCCGCAGGCTGGGATGAGGCATTCTCCACCCTCCCCAAAGATCAATGACAGCGTGTTCCTGATCGGTATTTCTGGGAGTTTGAGTGAAGGGTAAGCATGTGCGCAAAGCAAAATCATGTAAGTGAGGAAGACGGCGCAGTTTCCTCCCCCACGCTTTTGCATCCCTCCAACATCGCCTTGGACTGGTAGGAGTCTGACGCGAGACGCTGAGACCCACACACACACACACACAACTAGAGCAGCAAATAACTTACCATTGACCCTGGCGTGTTAACCTCTGTAAGTTTGAGGGCCCTTAGTGCAGGTATGTGCCGCACGAGGGAGTTGAGAAAGGTGTAGTCTGTCGGACTGACCTCCAGTTGTAGGACGGTGAGGTCGGTGGTACTCATCAAGAGAGATGGCACCAAACCGCAAACGGGAGCTGAGTCAGCCTTTGAAAACTGGCGGGTCGCAACACGAGATATGGGATTGTTCGAGATGAGGCGTGCAATACATCCAACAGGAGCTGAAACATCGCATAGATTAGGAAGTGTCCTTCCATCCAGAGGGCAAGGTCCTCGAATAACTCCGCAAGCGTCGATACTCAGAAAAGCAATACCAGGGTGATATTCAAGAAACTCCGTGACGACAATGTGCGGCGCGTTGATGCTGAGTAAGTCGAGCTGGTGAAATCGTACGCCGTGAAGGAGCCGCCCCCAGCGAGCAGGCTTGAGGAAGGGAAGGACCAATTGTAGATCTGCAAGATTGCAGAGGCATAAGAGACAATCTCATAGCGCGGTCACTTGTTCAAGTTGTACACGGAGAATGACATGAAACGACTTCACTGCCCCGCCAACGGCACCGTTGTGTCGAGTATTTTCCAGGAAGACTTGAATACTTCTTTCCGTACGCAGGAAAACTGTGGACTACAGAAGTCATGAGTAACAGGGATCCTGTGAAGGGACAAAGGAAAGACCTGAGGGAGTTGTTGGCGTGCTCTCTGAAGTGATGTCAGATGAACAAGACAAGTAGAGATGCAGAACGATAACTACTCACTTCCGTCGTCGTTGCCCGAGTTTGCGTTCGCGTCCTGGGCATCTTCACAGTCGTGTGGATTGTAGGACGAAATAGACTCGGCGGATAAAGCACCTTAAGAGGTTGAAATCGTCCTTTGTCGTTCTTATCGCCCTCAGTAGCCACGTGTCTTTCCTGAGGGTAGATTCGGCAGGGGGTTCACGAAATACAGGGAACCAGCGGTAAGCCTTACCACCTCACGAACTAAGGACTACGAAGCTCGCGCTGGATGAGGTATTCATGGGCGGGTAGTACAAGCGACGGGGAAATCCAGTATGGGTAGCCGCCGTCAGAAAGACCAATACGAGACAACCTACTAGGTCTCTTCAATCGGGGTAAGTCGATGATGCCGTGCTAGTCATCACGCTTCAAGAGGTAGGTGACAAATTGACGGCTGACTTTCACAGATACGCCGATATCATCCCCTGACCCGTCCCGAGCATTCAGAGGCGGGATAGACTTCTTGGCACGAGCACACCTCCATGCCACCAATGCAACTTATCAGACTCGGGCTCGGTCCATCCTATGAAAAGCAGTTAGACGGAAGTAATATGGTGGCGATAAATCGTAAAAACGTGGTTAACAATCAGTGCCCGAACGTACCAGACAAAGAGAATATCACAAAGCACCGCTCGTGATCAGCGGATGCACGTGCACACCCGTGCAGGCTGCAGTATGACATCGGCACCAGAAGACCAGAACGATGCATGGCAATGACAGGTGACAAGAACCTATTTAGAATCGCAGTCAGGACAGCGGTGTGAAATGTGAAGAGTGGCGAACAATGACGAAATCGATGTCTTTGTATTCGAGCGGACAGTGAGGAGGCACCGGTGGAAACGGGGCTGGTTGAATCTGAGGTGTCAAGAAAGGGTCCAAGAGATGGCAAAGGCGATTCGAAGTGTACTCGTTCTGTTTGCACTGTGCGTCCCATACGGGTCATCCTGCGACTATCGCTAGTCGTACCCATAAGGGCAATATCCATCGTTCGAAAGACCACGCTCAGCTTCGGCAGGCAGAGAAGATGTGAGTGAACAAGTATCCTTGATTTGTCTCACGGTGTCTCGGCATGTCGCAGTCCGACACGCTGTCGAAACCATGTCGGCACCTTTGTTCGAACGTAGAGATTTGCCAATTGCATAAAGTTACGACGATGAAAGAGGGACGAACACGTTTTCGTCGACTGCCGACACGCTACTTAGGCAACATTAGAAGTAGCGTACGCAGTAAATTGTGCTTCAACCTCACAGCCGCGGTTCCTCGAGCATGAGTGCTCTCCGTGCCGGATGCTCGTGCAGATGAAAACTATCGAATTCGATCACTTTAGTGACTTCTTTGGGGTAGCGAACGACCTACGTGGCAACCAAAGGACCGCACTATCATCCACTTCCATCTCTCGGATCCTGGACATCAGGGAAGATACGTTTCACGATCAGATGCCCCGCGCCTACGTAAGTTACGTATGAAGACATACGTACGTTGGACGTCCGGGGCAAACATGCGTTCATATCCTCTCGCAGTACCTCGGAACGTGCAGCTTTTTGATGTATGTGCGGCATAGTCATGAACACCTGCATGTATCAGTGCTATTGTACAACGTACCTCACGTGATCCCTCGACTGATAACGAGGCCTGTTGTGATGGACGACTGCGAAAATGACAGTCAAACTTGATCGGCCGTCACAGATGCCTGCAGCGCAGAAACGCGTCAGGTTCGAGCGGGAAAAGAAAAGATGGGGGAGAAACCTACCGAGGTTGAGAGAGAACATAGTCTCGGACTACGTCATGCGGTCTGGTTCGAACGGGAGAAACTAGGTTATCGACACCGATAGCAGGGTGGAACCCATTGCATTTATCGCGCTGCGAAAGATTAGTGACGAGAAATCTGCGTTGTACGGGGTACCGACCGTGCGCTGCAGACACTCTACAACAGTGACAGGAGTGAATCGCACAAAATCGACAGTAAGTCAAGATGAAGTGCTATTATGTAAGCTTGTGTCTCTGCGTGAATTTTCGGGTCCTACTACACTACGTCTACCACACCCGCACACCCCATGAAGTTCAAACCCGTGCAGTGCTGCTTTCAGCGCAAGGGCGTCTGGAATTCAGGTGCGTTCCCTTCCATGAGCACGGGGCCGGTGCTGACGCTGACGTGGCTGCATTGCGGTTTGTATAGATCTTGGTTGATACGATGTATCCGTCATCTCATTTGGAGTGATGAAACTGCATTCGACTATGGGTTTCTCTTCTCTCTGCCTTCCGCTCTCCAAGCCAAGGAGTCTGCCACATTCGAACCCGATTACTATGCATGACCAAACTATACTTGAAATCGTCCGTTTGGTATAGGCGAAGGGAGGAGTTCACAGAATGCTGCGATTTGTGGATGTGGTCATATTTTGGCTGGATACTTGAGGAGGGGATTGCGGACGGCCTGGAGCTGCGCGTCCACATGCGCATATTCAGAGGTAAGCTCCGGATCCTACGCGATTCGCAGTTGAGTCGTTTGCACATATCGCTCAGGCAGATTCTGATAATCCTTGCTGATCACGCTACCCCTGTATGCATCTCGCACGTGCCACTTTCTGTGGGCTGCTCGTCACGAGAGACGGTTGGATACACGGTTGCAATTCGCGAATCTCAACCCGACACGGTGATTTGCGTGACTCAAACTACCTATAGACGTTTTCGAAAATATCAGATTGTTAAAGCTCTGCAGCCGTCGTTTGCAGACAGCCCACCGATATCAGGATTTCAAAGATCGTACTGTCGCCATAGTGGAATCGCTTGGCCAAGAAGCCATTCGTGGTTCCACACCCATAGCCGTTCATGGGGTGCAGCTCTCCCCACCAGCCACCCCAGCCGTACCTCATTTCAGTCGTGGTTACGATCCAAAGCGGTTATTGATAGTGCTGCAAAGTATGCCCAGGTCAGTCCGTGTTTCCCCAGCCTGTGACTATTAGTTTGTTCCGCATCCACTGACAGGCCCGTACGAACCCGTGAAGGCCAGCATTAGTAGCAAGAGTAGCAAAGGCAGGAAGGGTAGCATGAATCAGGGATGGATCCAGAGGCGAGTCTTCTATTACCCTTCTACGTCTGGCACTTGCATCCGCCGCGAAATAGTATACACACTTGTCATACCCTTTCCAATACCGTGTAATCGATCAGTGTCCGACCGGTCGTCTATAACTTGCCTCCCTCGACTTCTTGGCATATGCATCGTGAAAGCGCTACGCCATCCGTTCCGGTTTGCTTCATGCCGCAATGGGCTCTTGTCTGGCCACTCTGGATTCATTGAGATCTGCCCGGGCGATGGGAGGTTCATAGGTGTATCATGAAATCTGACTTGCTCTCGTAGGCTGAAAGCCACGCACGCAGTTATATATGACTCAGATAGATTTGTAGTTTGGTTCTGAATTTATTTGTGAAGTATCATTTATCATTACATTCGGTGCTCATGTCTTATTTTTGTCACCGGGTTCCATTCAAATCAATGGAACAGGTCAAGAGAACATGCGTCCATGGACGACCCGACGGTCGGAAAGGTTGTATTTCTCTGCTATTCTATCGAGGCAATCAGTCCCATCAGGTGGTCTGCACAAACAAGCGAATATACTTACTTCGCATGCTCGGCTGGTATTGCAAGAGTGTTAGACTGTTCTTTTGCTTGCAGCTGCTCCCTAGCGAACGTGTTCTGAGCCCCATACCAGTTACGGGAGTAGAAATCGACAGGGAGCCCTTTCACTGGAGCTCCCTTGCTGTCGTGCAAACGAGTCGTACTAGTCGTCCTGAAGTGTGGCCAAGCGCCAGCCGTTGCCTGCCATTTTCCATTGTACCGGAGGCGCAGGTGAAGCGAATCCAGCATTCGTAACCAAGCAGTGACTTGTTTAGAACGCCAATCCTTGTCCAGGATATGGTACGTTGCCTCGCCCCGGTGACCTTCATGGTCGGATTCATCAGAACTCATGCCATCTTGGCCAAGCGACTCCACGATGGCGACCGCACGATCCTTGATATCCGGGTATTCGAGGGCAGTCTGCAAACGACGGTTGTAGAGCTTCCACAGGCTTAGATTTTCGAAAACAAGTATAGGTAGTTTAGTAGCATACCTCGTGCTTCCTTTGACGCCGTCGATTTCGAGCTTTACGTTCTTTCTCATCGAGCTCATCCTGTTGCTTGTGCTTGTACCGCAACCTTAATGCCATAACATGAGTCAACCACGCTTTCGAGACATCTTCGAGGGTACAATTCTCTCCTTGACGGCCCTGCCGACGCCTCATGTACTCTGCCGCGAAGACAAGCACAGCAGATTTGTTCCACTCAGAATGTGGCAAACCTTGCAAGTCTATACGAAAGTCCTCGACTGTGCAACATGGCCCATGCTTGGGATCCCATGCACCGATTTCCCTCTGACTAACGGACTGTGGCAGATCCTCGTGGTCTCATAAGTGCAAAAGCTCTTTCCCGAGCTCCCGAACGGATTTCTAGAGAGGAGATTGTCAGCAGCTTTGGGTTACATGTGCACCTAGTTCGTCTACCTTGAATTCGTTGTGACTTGGTGCTCGCGGCTTCGGGAGTTTCTTTGTCTTCTTGGAGGCAAACTTGCCCGTGGGTGATGAACTTGGTCCGGCACCATTTTCAGCTCGGCGATTTATCAGATCAGGAAGAGCCTTCTCCAACGCAGTGGCGACAGAAGATTCGACGATCTTCCCAAGTTCCTGCCAAATGTTGGCTCGAATCTTGCTCTCGATGCTGTCCTGAAGGTCTTGTAGCTCGCGTATCCTCCCAGGGTTAGCGTTCTAAGGTTATTCATATGTGAGAATGATAGCAATTTAAATACGAGATAGCGAGCTACCATTACCTGCAGATAGGGAAGCTGACTCGTCATGTCATTACGTTCTGCCTGACAGCCCGTCGTTTGGCCAGGAGTAAAAACCCCAGAGGGTCCGGGGAAAGTTTGAGAAATCAACGGAGAGGGCATAAAAAAACGGTGCTCGAGAGGCTGGGAGAAAGCAAGAGGATCACGGCCGGGAGCCTAAGAGGACTTGTCAGCCACGGACTGATAGTCCAACAGGTGAAGCCAAACCCTCACTTTCCCTTTCACACTAGCAGCATCTTCAATTCGACCGCATCGTGGTCCATCACCGGGAGCCTACGAGGCACATTAGCTATGGGTGCGTGGACTTGGACCAGTCCAAACCGCTATTGAATTGTTGACATTTCCGGCGAGCACGGATTCAGAGGGTCCCGTGCCGACGCCAACAGCCTACGGGGCGATTCACATCCTGGAAGGCTAGAAGCACCAAACTTAGTACGTACCTTGCCTTCCCCCGTCACAGCTCCTACTTGATTGTGCTCTCCACCCTGTTCTGGCATGCCCAATGTCTATGACAAATCCGAATTTAGTATAGGACATCATCGAACTCGCGGAAGATTTAAGCTTATATTACCTCGACATCCATCGACTGAAAGGGATTTCCAAGTATATCGTCGTCACTCATCCCACCATTGTCTTTCTCACCAGTAGTGTGTTCTGAGTCAAAGTCTGAGCCTGAGTCCGAGTCCGAGTCCGAGTCCGAATCCGAATCCGAATCCGAGTCTGAGCTTGAGTCCAAGTCCGAGCTCAAGTCTTCCTCTTCCTCCCTTTCTTCGTCCTCATCGAGATCGACTCTGGAGGTGTCACCGGTAGTAAAATCAAACCCTTTGGCAGCCTGGTCATCAGTGGAACGAGCGCCGACGTTCGCAAAAGCCCCCTCCCCATGTCCCCTGCCCTCGCTGGTGATGACTGGGCGCAAGACCTCGTTGTCATAGTTGGCCCTTTCCTCATCCCCATCGGCTCTGTCGGAAGTATCGGAGATGGTCCCCTTCCCTGACTCGGTACTGAGAGAATCCTGCATATCATCCAAGGCCTCGTCAATACCACCGGCTCCAACTCCGGGTGGTGTAGACGCCCCCTGAGGATCTTGAGTAGATCCGGACCCGGCCCCTACGGGAGCGAGCTGCTCTCGTTCTAGGTCCACCTCTTTTCTACGCTTTCTAGCCCGATAATATTTGGGATGTGGTGTAGGAAGATGTTCAGATTTGTCGTCATCGTCTTCGCTGTGTTTCTCATCTTCCTCTCGACCCCTTTTCCTTCCTACACCCTATAGAAACACTTGGCATGCGTGCAAACAATAGACATATCTGAAAAATCACCTCGAAACCATCGGTATGTGTTGTGGCTGAAGCTGTCTGCTAGACAGAAAATCAGGAGTGAATTTAACGGAAAAGATAATGATCAGCAACCTACACGGTTTCCAAGCGCACCGCGCACTAACTTGTTGAACAACCCCACAAATGCGTCGGTGGATTTATAGAGAAATCGCTTTGTCGGCGACATGGGGGACATGGGTGCTTCTTTGGTCGTATCCTCAGCGGCAAGCGGAAGTTTGGGACTCATGTCCGATGCATCCTATTATGAAGAATCGTTTCTGCCGGCTAGTGATTATAAACAGAGTTGTAAGACGAACCTTGCCATCACTAGACGCTCAAGGACAGCTAGGCGGCGGTGTTGGCAACAAACCCTGACGTCGATCTGCCTTGCGACGGGCCATCTTTCTGCATGCTTCAGCTGTTTGTGTCATAAACGATGAAATATAGGCGCAACAACCGAAAACGGTACCTCGGGCTAGGGTATTGGGCGCGATCTTTGCATAGGGATGAAAGGCTTTGTATATAGGCTCATCTGTAGAAACGGCCTCAGGCCTGGAATGCTGCACACGAGAGCGGATGTGTCGTAAATCGACTTGGGACATGGGTTGCGTCAGCTCGAAGTGGGGTGGCTCCGAGGGTGAAAGGTCTTATAAGCTACGGAAGACACAAAGAGGAGTGAACAAAGAAACGCACCTGGAGCTGATCGGCTACATTCCGGCACTTCGTTGGGCCAGTTCCTGCTTAGCTCCTTTGGCAAGCATAAGCTCACGATACAAAGGACGGTCAAAAGGCGAGAGCATCACGACAACTGGGCAAGCTTCAAGGTCATGACCTTGCGACTATCGCAGAACTCCCAGGCGACTCTGACACAACCTCGTGTTGGTTGCACGTGGCACTGATATGGCATGGTACGTAGCGGATTGGAACGTTGGTTATACGGTGGAGTTCGTGTCGTACAACGTCAGCGATGTTTAGTACGCAAGGCTGGGTAAACGTCACCGTAACTTCAGAAGACACACCACGCGAGAATAAAGTTCACAATCCGAAATCGCGGGAATGCCTTTGTCGTAGATATCTGAACACAACGTAGCCGAGCTTGTCTTTTTCGATATCGTTTGACGGGCTGACGACGAAAATTTGTTTCTGCCTTTCACCACGTTTTCGATCGCATTCCGCTCGTCCGTTCTCCCAAATGAATTTTTGGAGTACGTATGTAATCCTTTGTGCCAAAATCCATGTCCTTTGACAGGCCGAGAGGGACGAAAGTTTGCTTCCGCCTTTCACCAGATATCCGGGTCTGCCAACAGCCGTTTTCGTGCGTTTTCGGTGTCGTTTTGAGGGGCCGAAAACGGCGAAAACTTGCTTCCGCCTTTCAGTTCATTTGCCCATTCGCCATTTCGGAGTTTGAAGATACCTGGCATCAAATACGGCTGAGATAGATGCAATGTCAGTTTCTCGTGAAGTGCACATACTCACGACCTGAAATGCCCGCACACCGTTAGCAGATAATGATCAATATATGATAACAGATAATATAGAAGCCTTCATCGTCCTCCATCCCCGGATCGTGCTCTGATTTACACAGTGTGAATCGGAATGAAGCAATGAGCAACTAGGGAGACAACAATGCAACCGTAATCCCCTCCTTGAATCATCGCTTAGTATCCGATCACAGACGGGTTTTATCGTCCTGAAGCACATGCTACATTCAGTGTGAAAAAATTAAAATTATAATAGAATAGAAATGGCGGCCCTCTGTGAATACGAGCTCAGCCTCGTCTTCCCCTTCTTTCGCCTATGACTCGAGCACGGAAGGAACGACTTGAGACATAGTTCGGAACTCCAAGTAAAGCGGGTTGTCCATCGTAGTCGATCTTGAAACAGAATAACCCCCTACGAGTTGGGGCAGAAGCTACCACGTCGTGTTCGGCGTAGAACGGAGGGGGGAAAGAAGGAGTACATGGTCGAATACTGGTCGAGATCACGTGTCTGGTTCACGCAAAAGAAGTGGAGAAAAGGCTTACATAATAGCACTCTACTTGGTCGAATCGATTATGTAAGTAGTTCACTCCCTGGCTGCAGTACTGTTCCGAACCTCAGTCAGCGCTCAGCAAGTGCTCCTGTCGCCGTTGTAGTGTGTTCCTTGTGCAGCCGGGATCTTTCACCACTAAACGTGCAACGGTTTAGCCTTTCGGGATCCGATAAACGCAATACAATGGGTTCCACCGCGCGCACGTGAGTGTTATCGATACCGATGTCCTTGTTTCTACTGTCCAAACCCATGCAAGGTGTGGATATCAAAATCGTATGGTGTATTAATTGCGAGGCCGTTTTCGGTCATATCCTCGGTAGGTTTCTCTCCAATTTTGACAACATCTGCGCTAAGCTGACGTTTCTGCGCTGCTACTACTATCTTTTGAAATCTGATGGTTGGCAACCGTTCACGGTTGCCCCTAGAGATTGCTAGTCATTCCCGTGGCCGTTCTTTTCTTCTCTCTAACGATCCCTTCACGACGACAGGTCCCGTTATCGGTGTGGTTTACAGTAGCATTGGTATGTGAAGGTGTTCATTGGCTATGTTACACATACGTCACGGGGGTGCACGTCCAGAGGTGCCGTAGACATTTACGAAGGTATGTTTACAATATACGTGCTCGTATGTAACTTTCCTAGACATACTGGATATCATCGTGGAACAGATCCTTCCAGAGGACCGGATCCGAGAGGTGGGGATCGTTGACAATGCGATTCTTTGGTTGCCCAAGTACACCGTTCACTGCTTCAAAGAAGTCACTGAAATTATTGACTTCGGTAGGTTTCATCCGCACGGGTTCCTCGCAGACGGGACAATCATACCGCACAACGTCGAGATATCCTCCGTCATATAGGTCCATCGATGATGTTTCTGCGGTGACGGGACGCTGCCTGAGGTACTCAGGGATGATCGTCGAGTCAGTATCCATTTCCTCTCTGAGGCATGTATGGAACCAGTTCCTCAAGCAACCGTAGCAAGATACATGGCCGCATTCAACAAGACTAGCTGTGTTGGTAAGTAATGGACATGATTCTATCTCAGGAGCGATTACTCACACGAGCTGTCGGGAGGCGCAACCCTTGCAAACATCGCACCTGGCGACCGCGTCCCGAGCCGCAGTTATCTGTCGGCGAGTCAAGTGACATGAAGTCATGCCCAAACGGAGTGACCAAACCCGTTCAACAGTCGCTTTAAGGTCTTCTTGCATCGCTCGTGCCCTGTAGAGAGCCTTTTCTGCTCTTTTCTTTGCAATTCTCAGCTTGGTTAACTCCTGGACTAACATCTGTCATCTGCTGCGGCAGTAGGAAACCAGTGACTCACCAAGTGTGATTTTTTCACTTCTTTCTTGAAGAAGGTCGCCACATCTGATACTTCTTCAAGTATTCGGTTAGTATCTACCTTCGGCTTCTGTGGAAGGTCGGAGGAGCGCTTAGATGAGGAGCGCGGACGGCACAAAGCCGAGTGCGAGCGTGTGGTGGGCATGGTTCGGTGAAGGAAGGTCCAGTCACAACAAGAGACGAGCCTGAGCTCTTATACATTTTCCAACACAAAGGCATTATTCTTGCCCTCCCATTCGCGTCGTAATCGTCCATACGCTCACTCTTCACACTTCACATCGACAAGTTTGATTAACTTGAATCGTGTCGTCCATTGCCATTTACATGCTCCGATTCGGCGTTAATGGTCGCTAGAACACAAAGCCATTGATACTGTCATCGTTCGTGTGCACATCCCCATTTCACGTTTCACACTCCCTTCCTGATTGCGATTTTGATTAGGTTCTTATCGCCCCTCATCTCTTGTCATCGACGCGGCATGGCAGGGACCCAGTCTGGTGCCGATGTCGTACTATACCATACGCGTTGGATCATCACCATCTATCATTTCAACATAAAGGTGTAGACTTCTATGCTTCACGTTTCACGTCCACAGGCACGTCCTGACACGAGTAGTGCTTTGTGATACATCTTACTGAACTTACTTTGGCAATAAGGGCATGCGGCAGTGATATGACTAAGAGTTATTTTACCAGATAAGGTTTGGCATGTTAAGGCATGCACGTTTATATGAAGTACTAACGGGTATCACTCCGGTCTACATAACTGCTTTTCTTAGAACCGGAGTACACGTGCTCAGAAGCCTATTCTGTCCGTGAATACTCTGTTGTTGAAAATCAATGACATAATTTACATAGAAGGTGTGTGAGAATGGCATTCACGATCTCAAACGTCGCTGTAGCTTCAGAGGATGTATATTTCATTTTCATGATGCGAGGGGACTATTTCAAGCAAAGCGTGTTAGCAACTGTTCTCGTGCGTTTTCGGTGCCGTTTGCAATTAGGTCCACAGACTGTTTACTTCCACCTTTCGCTGCGTTTTCTGTTGTTCGTTGACGCTTTCCTGTGACAAGAGCAGAGTTACGGTTTAACAGTCCCTTTGTTCGGGGTAGTGTTGCTGCGGACCAGACCGAAATATAGCTCGAACGAACAACCAGTCCATGGCTCACGTCTTTTCCTGGATCAGACTGCAGGGCTGATAGCCGCTGTGACAAATGTACTACATTTCGTGTATCTACGTACTTGCAATTCTTCGTATCTTTTTAGGTATCACCAATGAATGATTCCATCGCAGGCACTGAATGGACCTGACTCGCTGAAAGTACCTCTCGCGTTTCCTTAGCAACAGCACTCATCCCATCCAACAGTCCATGCAGAGTAAAGGCTGGTACAGGCGTGGTTGTGGCATGGTTGCGGCATGTGGGACAGGTACGCTGCGAAGATGGTCGTCTTTCCGTTTGCTTTGCGAAGAAGCTTTCCAAGCATGAGCAGCAGTAGGTGTGCCCGCAGTCACGTAGTCTATACCACAGTATCGCACGGCAACTGGGTTCATGAACCGATGATGACTCACGTCAGTGGCCGGCAAAGCACACCAAGGCATATGGCACATGACAAGTCACACTCAGCCATAGCAAATATCTGAAACAATCTATCAGTGACTGCTTACTCGAGCGGTGCAATACAGCCACCACCTTCTGGATCGTCTCCGAAAATTTGTTTCTAGTAGTAGCAAGCTCCCTGCGCAGCGCTGTGTTGCGATCCACCTGAATATCGCACATTTTGGGGGACCTGAGTTGTAAGTTATAGAAAAAATGGGAAGACGCAAACTAGTGGTCCGATGATGGAAATCGTCTCTGTTTCGGATTCAACAGGCATAAGGGCAGGATGAGAGATGATAACGAAGCCTTCGTCGTCTTCCATTCTGTTGGCGCGAGGGATGAGTAGTGACTCGCGGTTTAGCTACGCAGCTGTGAGGGTTTCTTACGATCGGAATGTAGGACTGAGCAGGTGTGGGGTTGATATGAGCTGCAGTCTCCCTTTAAGCATCGTCATCGAACTGCTGATTCACGCTTCGTCTGTCCTGACAAGTTTCAGTACACCCATCACCAACCTAACAAAGGGGAACATAATGGCAAACGACAACCTTGATTTACGAAGTCCAACAAAGCACCTTTGTCGCCCTTGCTGAGCTAGAACATAACAAGGACCAGCTGGCGAGATTATTATCATTATCCATAGTGAACGGATCTCCGGAACACGTAAGACGTGACATTAGCGCGGCAGATCGGAACTGAAGCTGAAGTTACTGATGATCGGAACGCCATCCGGATCGGGTCCTTATCACAAGGACACAGCCACGTGTTGTTGCGACACCAAAAGTAACTGGGAAACCGGTGAAAGGCTCATGAAAGAAAACAGTCACTGCAGACAGTACTCTTCTCCCCTCAAAACAAATCACATAGTTTCCGGTCAATCATCTTTTGCGTTAAACTAGGGCCAATACTCCATAATCCAACCCATCATGCTTTGCTCATCCGCCACTCCCGGTTTAGTCAAAAGGCCCATACCTCCAAGTCGAGTAGGAGTCCCTCCTTGTCAGTCCCCTACTTATCGTCATTCGTTGTTTTGATTGTTCGATACCCCTTTGGCCTTCGTACTTTCTGGTAAAGTTATGATAGTGCCAGGGCAGCCCACCACATTCTTTGCAGAGATTCCTCCTCGTCCCGGTGTCATTCTCGAGCGCGATGTAAGGCTAGATGCCACCCGTTCATAATCCATTCGTAACATTGTCATAGGACATCCCAATTTTCCGCCAATTGTTCCCGGTTCGTCGGCAGCGTTCGCGACCCCACCTTAACCCACCAAGCGTGGCAAGGCAAGTGGCGAGTTTCGTGTTCAGGTCTTCTCATACTAACCGTCGTCACCACAGTTATATCACTTCTGTTGCCCGTCGTCGCTTAGGTTCATCCAATTCGTCTAAGTCTCTAGTTGATAAACGGTCACCTATCTGGTGGGTCTTCCTTTGCAGCCGCAGGTTTGATTTACTCACACGGCTGCAGTGCGACGCACCCAGAACTCCAAATTCAACTTCCGGTTCGTTCGCAACGTCGGTCCAGCAGGCTAGATCCTGCTGAGACCAGTTCAACGAAACCAACCCGATCCCAGGGTGTGTGCCATCCCGCCTACACCCGTACTCCTACCATTGCTGCAGAACGTGTTGCCCCTACCGCGCTGAGCCAGGACCCACCCACTCCTTCCATGACTTCACCAGAGAACTCTCCGGAGTCCATGGTTGTCGATGATTCAAGTGTCGCAGTTCATCCCCCCCCTTCTCAATTAAGCCAACCAACAAATCGAGCTTTACCACCAGCTCCACTCGGTGATGTGGGTCATATACGATCACCAGAAAGGGAGGGAGATCTCGCTAGGGTCGACCCTTCGGCTATGGATACTACGTCCAATCCAGCAGCAACTCCTCTGTCTACTCCCGCCCATTCAGCTCAGCAGCCACACACCTCTGCGCCCGCCCCGTCTCCCCCCCTCCGTAAACCGGAAAACTCACTGTTGCCCTCTGACGAAACCCAAACCGGGTCTGACGATACAGCAGCAGTCGATCCAATAACCCCCCAGTTGCTTCTGAATTACCCTGATTCGAGGGCCCCAATTCTGGCTACAACCACTAGCGCCGCAGCCATGCGCTATACAGAGCGATCAAGTTGGCCCTTAAAGCGCATGCAGAAGGCCATCAGGAAGCAGAAGGAATGTGTAACCTTCTACAGGTCCTTTTCTGCGGGACCACTGGACTCGCCTCCTGATGTCCCAGAAGCCTATGAACATCCTTGGAGAATTGCAGACTTGTATGTTCACCACGTTCAAACCGAGGGCACTTTCCAAGTTTGGATCAGATCCGAAACGAGGTGGATCAAAGCTGCGGTGGATACTCACCATCCAACATTGTCAGACTACCGTCTGAAGTTGTTGGGCAATGGTGAACCGTCCTGGGTTCTTAGGAAGACGATGGTCACTGACAGGACGAGGCTGAAGAAGAAACAAGAAGCCTTGACAACTATGAAGCTTTCTGATAAATAATTTACGTAGCTCACTTGCTGTACCGTCGGCTTTTGCACTGAGGAACATCGAGTACGGCCTGTAGTGGCTAAGTGGACAATCTTGAAAGTTACTGCAAAAAATGACATTATCCAGTATCGCACGGGCAGGTGACTGAAATGTAGAGAGGATGTACTCGTGTGAGTCTAATCCCAGTGGCACGAGTATACCCTGCAGTTCTGACAGCTCCTAAGTCCTTAGGCTATAGAGTAGGAGTACGACACCTTTTTTTCTCCTATGCAGTTCATAGGTGTCTCTGGGCTAACGAGGTACTTAATATGTCTGTACGAGAGCTACCATATGACCGTAGTCTAACGTTCAAATTCACCAGGGGGCGGCATTGCCACTGGGGACCTTGCTTGTGTTGTGGCGCCCCTTGAAGCATATATTTGCGGTTCATGTGGATGTTTTGTACATAAAGCCAACACCAGCACCCTACCGCAAGCAAGGCAGTCCACGACGTCCACGCTTGATTGTTGAGGTGAAATCCAGTCCTTCTCCTGCACCACTCCTTCGGAACTCAGAGGCACTCCAATCGCTGTTGAAGAGCTTTCACAGTTGTGAGTCCGCCGTGCGGTGTGCAGACCTTCATTAAACATCTCGAGTGCTAGGCGAACAAAAGTATTCGATGGTCGGTCACAGGTGCGGACTTAGCGTATGAATGACAAGGGACGAGTATCTCACCAGGTTAACAACGTTGAACGTTGAACGCTTGAACGCTTGAACGTTGACTGTGACCGGTTGACCTTGGTATGACGATGCTCTTTTACCACGTGACATGTCAGAATACTGCGCCACTCCTGTGGTCTTTGTTCCCTCGAGAACCATCCACTATGCCAGCATATGTCGAGCACAAGACCCTAGTCGGTGAACATGGAGATTCCGTGAATACCGTTTCCTTTTCTCCCTGTGGGAATTATCTCGCGAGTGGTTCTTCTGACCACTCCGTTTGTATATGGAGCGTGCATAGTGGCTCTTTTCTCTTTCGGGTCGTATTCGACAGCGCTATCAATATCCTCCATTGGCACCCCTCTCGAGAAGAGACCTTGATATGCGGCTGCGACGATGGCTCAGTGTTATCCATGAGTGATTTCAGACCTGTAAGTAACCGCTGTCGGAGTCGTCTTCGTCAACCAACGGTGATAAATACTTCAGAATGGATTTCAAAAGAAAGTTATCCGTCTGGGCATCAAAGCTCCTGTTTTCTGCATGGATATTGACGTGAGCACTAATTTGTGGGCAATCGGTGTCGGCAACCAAGTTAATATCACTGCTGGTGATAATCAAGGTGAGTGACTACCAAGAATGCTACGTATCTCAGTCCGGCTGAAATCTGCAGATGAATATACTGCTGCAACTAGACTGCCTTCCCCCCCTAAAATCGAGGCCAAGTATACTGAGAATGATTTGCGTGTCAGACCGCGTGCCCTTCACTTTCTTAGTGGCGGTTGCAAGCTTATCGCGTCCTACCTTAACCACGGCGTAGTGTAGGTACCCCAGAGATAGTTGTTTCAGACTTTTCTGAAACTTTTCAGGGTGTGGAATATCGTTGACAAGACCATTGCATGGCACGTCAAGCCCCCCTCTATTTCTCAAATGTGAGTCTTCTAGGTGCTCGGGACATGGAGGTGCACTTGTCTCAATATCACAACAGTGCAAGCTCCGCCGTTTGCCATGACATGAGTGTCCTTGTTGTAAACTCATTGCAAGATGGCCTTTGCCTTTATAAACTAGGTAGCGAGAAGGCCATCTGGAAATGGGCCCATGAGTCAGAGTGCGATGTACAATGCCCTTCGTCAGTTTCATTTCTCCACGGAGGACGAGCTGTGGTCTCGGGTGCAACTACTGGGAACATCCGTGTCTGGAACACGGATTCGAAGGACCTGTACCAGGTTCTCCCACATGGTGGTAAGTGCTCAGGTGGGGTTACTGGACCCGAGTGTTAACCACGGCGGTATAGGTGATGTTATGCAAGCAGTAGCGGTAGGCATGATGGGATATCCTAAATCAGTCTGTGACGCTATAGCCGACGAATCTACAGACTTATCAACAGGGCGCGTGGAGCTATATTGCTGCAGGATCTGCGTTGAAAGGGCAGGGCACCTACATTAAGATTTGGAAGGCGAAAATCAGTTCGTACCTTGCTGATCCGTATCCACCGTGATGAAATCTGGATTTCGCAGCTTCTTCTTCGGATGTCCTTGAAGTATTCTGGCATCGGTTGATGGTTTGTTAGATTTTTGTCCATTGTTGGCTGTGTTTAGGTTTACTCAACTTACTGTTTGGAGGTACTGCGTTTCTCTATGGATTTGAGTGACTACGGGCGTGTAGCATTGGCAGTGGTGTTCACCATATTATGGGCTGCTGCCGCTTTTGCCGCCGTACAGCTGGTGTGGTTGTATATCCCATGGAAAGGGATCTGCCAGGGCATCGTCAGTTTTGTACGCATGGTTGATTTCCCATCCACACAATTCCTAAACAGTATTTCTTTAGGTGCAAGATGTCGCCTACACGGTGTTGTCGCTTGCGTTATCCTTGTTATCGGAGGCTTGGTTTGTCGTTCTTACAGTGAGAGGTTTCATACGTGACGTAACTGCAGCAATGCTGGATCGGCTGAGGTTGGCAGTCCGTTCGTTCCTTGATCTACCTCCAGTAGTCCATCATCTGCAGGAGTAATGGTACAGCAGTTAGCCGTTGACACCATTCATGATTCAACATATATATCGCATTATCGTGCAGCCCAGGCTCATGCAGGACTTTGAAGACAAGTTATTTGCACCGCACCCGAGCGAATGTTTGCACGGTTTGTTGATCCATCCGCCATAACGCTCTTCGAAGCTGAGAGACCTCTGTTTGATCCTGACGCCAAAATCATGCCAAGCAATTCTCAGAAAGGCCAGCTCTACATCCGAATATACCAAGCAGCATTGATCGCTATATAGTTGCTATGATTATTTGGTCATCGACGGGTTACAACACACTATGAAAAGTCCGGAGGCCAAGCTTGTAAAGTATGATCCTCAACCAACTATCCACTCCCATGAGCGGTTATGCGGCTGTCAGACTTGAAGCAGGAGATTCGAATCATGAGCGAAGAAAATTAGAACCTTTGCTACCGGACGACTAGATACGATGTGGTGTGAACCAGAGGATGTTGTTCTGTAACGGCGCATATGCTGTCATCAGGAGAGGGGCGCTATCATAACATAGTCCATGGGGAAGTCATCGCACTTACAACATCCCATCCCATCTTCATACTCCAAGGTTCGTAGCCTCGCGGTTCATTCAAGATCCAAAGAGAACATTACATTTTCCAGTAATAGCCGGTGGACATACCACTACAAGTGTCCCAAGAGAACCGCGATGCCTATCGCAAGAAGCACCAGACAGCGTTGGAGATTTGCACGTCCAAATCACGTGAGGGATTGCTGGGAACGGGATACACGAAAAACCTCCTGAACCTTTCCCTCGGGCACAGCAGACAGGGCGTACACCTTGGCCACCACGAAGTTAAAGACGACATTGTTAAAAGGAGAGGAGTTTTGATGGCACAGCTGATCGTGGATACCCGCGGCTTCCTCATAACCGCCCGGAAGCCCCACACGTTGGGGTACTTCCCTCCAGAGAAGTGGCATGTCGCCCTCCCTGTCATTTTCGTCGCCACCTGTGTAGGAGTGCCCAAAATAGGGGCGAGGAGATGTTTGAGGTTAAACGCCAAGACTATGAATTGTACTGCGCACCAAGATAGCTCGTCATTAGGTAGGAGGGCATACATCGTGGTGAGCCTGATCGGGATCGTGAGCAAGCACCGATGCGACTTATCGGACTCGGGCCCGGTCCATCCTGCGAAAAGCGGTTAGACGGAAGTAATATGATCGTAAACGCGTGGTTAACAATCAATGGCTGAACATACCAGACAAAGAGAATATCACAAAGCACCGCTCGTGATCAACGGGTGCACGTGCACACCTGTGCAGGCTGCAGTATGACATCGGCCCCAACCAGAACGATGCGTGGCGATGACAGGTGACAAGGACTTATTTAGAACCGCAGTCAGCACGGCGGTGTGAAATGTGAAGAGTGCCGAACAATGATGAAATCGATGTCTTTGTATTCGAGCGGAAAGTGAGGAGACACCGGCGGAAACGGGGCTGGCTGAATCTGAGGTGTCAAGAAAGGGTCCGAAAGATGGTAAGGGCGATTCGAAATGCTCTGCGCGTCCCATACGGGCCATCCTGCGTCTATCGCTAGTCGTACCCGTAAAGGCAGTATCCATCGTTCGAAAGACAACGTTCAGCTTCGATAGCCATGGATGCGAGTGAACAAGTATCCTTGATTTGTCTCACTGTGTCTCGGCATGACACGCTGTCGAAACGATCTCGGCCTCTTCGTTCGAACGTAGAGATGTGCCAATCACATAAAGATATTGCAGAGTTACGACGTTGAAGGAGGGACGAACAGGTTTTCGCCGACTGTCGACACGCTACTTAGGCAACATTAGAAGTAGCGTACGCAGTAAGGCGCTTCAGCCTCACAGCCACCGTTCCTCGAGTATGAGTGCTCTCTGTGCCGGATGCTTGTGCAGATGAAAACTACCGAATTCGATCCTTGGGGTAGCGAACGACCTACTCGGCAACCAAAGGACCGCGCTATCAACCACTTCCATCTCTCGGATCCTGGACATCAGGGAAGATACGCTTCACGACGAGATGCGCCATGCCTAGGTAAGTTACGTACGAAGACATGCGTACGTTGGACGTCCGGCGCAAACATGCGTTCATATCCTCTCGCAGTGCCTCGGAACACGTAGCTTTTTGACGTAACACGGCACAGTCACGGACACCTGCATAGCATCAGTGATACTGTACAACTTACCTCACGGTGATCCCTCGACCGAACGCCTTTGTTTTCGTGTCCGCTTTTAAGTCGTGTGAGGTCAGCTCCCGTCTTTCTTCTCTGTAGTTTTACCGTGCCACTTGTTGATCATGAGTACTGAACAGACAGTCCATCTCGCCGGCAGCACAGACCACGAAGAAGTGTTTTCCTTACCTCGGACTCCGAGTCGGCTGCGGTCCGCTGCCGACTTTCGTAGCACATGTCCTGCTGACACTCTGACCCGCCTCTTGGACACGGATGAAGGTGGTAGTCTCACAGAAGATACCCAAGGCGTCACGGTCAATGGTTTGCGACATACCGTAGTGCTATGGGATCACCAGAAAGTCGGCGTTGTTTGGATGCGTCAACGAGAACAGGGAACCAAGAGAGGCGGCATCGTTGCGGATGAAATGGGGTACGATTGCTGTCTCCACCGTTATGCTCCTCCTCACTCTCTCACGTGTAGCCTTGGAAAGACTATCTTGGGTTTATAGCGAGGATACTCGATGGCCGCCCCACATCCCTTGATCGGGCGCAAGGATGGTCCCGAGCAACTCTGTGAGCGAATCCCCCAACATACTGACATCCAACTCTTACAATATTGCAGGGTGGGTCTGCCCTGGTGTCATTGATCGCCAATGGGGAGAATGAGGTCGAAAAATTTGCGATTGAACTGAATGTTGTGAAGCATATGGCCCGTCGCGCAGCAATAGTCAGTGTTTT
>JANFAB010000408.1:0-21345 GCA_024613165.1 Pisolithus albus | reverse complement strand
GTCAGAACGGGCCCGCAGCAGACCTACGCAGTGCACCTGTGCGTCAGCGAGTCGCAAACAAGAATGGGATTGTCCGACTCCCCATAGAACAATGACCGCACAGGTGTCTGACTCAAAGGGCCAAGCCATCCGCCAGCGTCGAGCAAGAAATCCGGGTTTGCCTGTTATTTTACCTGTGATATGCTGTAAAATCACACTCGACAATGGGGCACCCATTATTATCACAGCTCCACCGCGATCTCGATCTGTGACAGAAGAGGCGTGACGTGACACGCGCTCGTGCGTGCCAGGGAGTGGCATGAAATCACATGCAAGACAGACAGACAGTCATATATCAAGCCAGTGCTGTCCTGCATCGGCACCGCGCTATTCACAACCTCGCCAAACCGTCTTCTGTACAGATGGCAACGGAAACTCAGGCTCAACCAAAACTTCCCGAATTTACTGCTCTGTCTCGCGTAGCTTCTATCCCCCTCGTGGCGTCTTCGCTCGACCAGATACATTCGACACTGTCTTCCAATGTCTTCACCCGTTCTCCTTATCACGCGGCACAGGCCATCTCCCATACCGCGTACAACTACTCTCAGCACCTACAAGTATGCTTGGCTCCCTTGATCGTTCGTGCCGACGACTATGCCAACAAGGGGCTAGACATCGTAGAATCAAAGTACCCGTATCCATTCAAAGCCAAACCAGAGGAGGTCGTGTCCTATGTACGGGAGAGACGTCAGAACGTCATGTCAACCGCCAACAAGCGGTTCGACGAGAACGTCAAGACTCCTGCACGTGGTGTTGCAGAAGGGATCGACAAGGTGAGCTGCACGTGTATTGACCCCTGTTTAGTATCTGATAAGCCCCTCTAGCGCTTCACGCCGCTCGTCGATTATTTTGAAATTGCTGTCAACAGAGTCGGCAAGGAATCGGGGGCATCGTCGCCGACGTCTCCGCCTCCAGAATGCCAGTATCAGTATCAACGCGCCCTAAACCTATCCAAACATTTGAAGGGCAACTTGTACGTCTATTCTGCTGAGCACCTCAAACAATTGCAGCAGCAGAGTGTTCTAGTGTACGTCGTCCCCATCGCCAACGTTAGAAAACATACACTGATGCACATCATAGACAAAAGGCGATGGTAACCGCAAACTCGATTCAGGACCTTGCGTCCACGTCGCTGAGCCAGCGCAAGCCCATATCCATACCCTCTCGGACAGCATGCTGCAGGAGCTACTGAAGCTCCAGCAATCCACCGCCGCTCTCCCACAAACCATCCAGTCAACGTACCCTGACATATCTAACACGGTGAAGGGATTGCGTGACATCGTCACCACGCCTGATCTACCGGTCTCGGAGAAGATAAATCGCATGGGTCACGAAGTAAAGGAACGCGTGAGCCCACTATTGGAGAAGCTCTCGCAGAGGATTGGCGAGCTCGTCAACGTTCTCAGCACAAAGAAGGACGAGGCCAAGGAGGCCGACGGGAATGGCACCGCTGATTCCCATTCGTGAGAGCTTCCCGTTCGTCTTGTTTACCTCATGTGCGTTACGCTTCCCCTCTACTTTCTACGATTTAGATTTCATAGACGTCAGAGTTGAACGTTGATACTCATCGTATGTTTTAAATTCCCTATGATGTTCCGTAACATGCAACGTTTAGTGGTCTCGCCTCTCAAAATGAATTTTCTTGTAGCACCATTTACTTCATCATCTATCAGTATTAGCCTCGGTTTATGTTCTACGTACGCGGTACTTTGGAATATCTGTTATCAGACCTTGTGGAATTGCAGGCGCAGCGAACCGCATGAGCTCAGCCAGTAGCATAAATACTGAGGACGCCGAGGTTTCCCGATGCGTCTACACGACTGCCCTCTTGACGAGCCACAGAACACCAAATTCTCCAATTACCGCGGGGTCGTCGTGATCCTTGCAGAATACCCGATCCTGACGACTGATACGTTATCTCTGGGACAACGGGAACGATGCAAGCAGAGATATTGATAAGATGCTCGGTTGCAGGGTAGCCTCGCAGAACAAGAAATCCATAGCCCATCCATGTTTGTTCGTGGCATCGATATCGAAGGTCACGTCATGTCCCAGGAAAAGCTCGTTTACTACCATGCATGAACGGTCTGGATGATCGAATCTTGCGCGACGGAACGAACTGCAGGAGATCAGGTAGTACTTAAACCGTTCGAAGGTCCAACAGATCTGGATTCAGGTACGAGGAGACGCATAGTAAGTACTGCACGCTGAGTTGTCGACGAGACCATCACGCTGTCTACCCTCGCTATAGATAAACCGGACCGGGGAATGTGAGGCCTTGAGGGCCCGCCTGACTATAAACGTGTCAAACGTCCAGGGGATTCGAGTTACCGTGATTTGTAGGCCGTCGATTGCTCACTTCACAATAGTCGAATCGAGGACCTCCCCCTACACGCCGAAATATGCAAATACGAAGCGAACGTATGTTCAGAATGGTCCACGGAAATGTGCGAAGTGTCCAGGGCAATGACATTAACTTTCGTATTGCCCGGAGAGCCGTAGGAAGGTGGCACTTGGGCCCCGCAAGTTCTCCATTATCGGATCGCTCCCACCCAAAATTGTTATCGCAGGAAGCCTATCGCGTCATTATGTGCAGTTTATGCCAAGTGTTATACATTCAAGGAGACGGCCCAGGGGTTGTGGCTTGGGCAACACGCTGCCCAGCTAGTCAGCTGATGGAAGGTCATGCATCATCCTTGACCTTAGTGTTGCAGTTACGTGGTCAGTTACCTTGGGGTAGCGGCGGGGCTCAGGATATCATGTGCATACTGGCCAGGTTCTTTCAATCGTCAACAATATTATTATTGGTGGTGAGTTGTTCACGAATACGGACGTGATGATTCCCACCTAGACCTCAGTCCACAACACCAACTCCACACGTTCGACTACGGTGCGTTCACTTGACATGACGTGGTAACAGCATTGCATGAAAACGACCTATGTTTCACTTCAGTGACCGGTTGCGCTGTTGCGTGTCTCCATCTCGAGGCCTTGAGCCCGAAGGTGAGGAGGGCGGTTTCGAGCCTGCGAAAGCTCTCATCAGGGGGCTTGAGCGCTACCCCGACCGCTGCCTTCCCATTCTGGTGAAGGCTCACAGCATCGAAGAGAATTAGTAAAGAAACGACACTAACATATGAATCATGCCAACGCGGGTATTGTTGCGGTTGCGACCACTGGGGTGAGAGTTCCACGATTTGCATATCTTCCTGGTTCCAGTGGCTGCCCGCGTAAATCCCTTATGATTCGGTCCCAGTGAACAAGGCGCGTGCGCCTTTATGTTCGGACGGAAATGGAAAAGCTTCCATGGGATAGCGCAGCGACCACTGGTCATTCATCCCGAACTCTGTCGTCATGGACCATTGGTGGGGCACTAGGTAACTACGCCCGGAAGGGTCTCAGTCGATCACTCCATGTCCGATACTTAAAATGCCTTGAGGAACCGGGGCACCCTCCAAACTGACCACATTGGATGCATGGTGGCGAGGCAAGAAAATCACACTAGCCCACACCACCGGTCACACTGGAGTCTTCGCGGGCCTGCCTCCGGTCAAATAAAGTCACGAACCCTTGATGATGGTAATCGTGCTTGAAGTCAGGCGGCGCTCTGATCCTTGCGAATGCTACTCGGGTCGGCCTGTCGTTGCTACGAAGATCGAGGGTGCCTCACGCAGAGCAAGTGCAATGTGTTCACGCCAGACAACGAACTCCACGTCGTGGGTCTTGACAAAATTTGCAATCGTGCTTGAGGCCGGTCGGGGCCGTCGTCGCTTTGCGTAATATAGACGATGGAACTGCAGTCGTGCTTGCAGCCGATCGGGGCTGTTCGTCGGAGGAGCTTCACGAATTTGTGGCTTGCGAGTGCCGTCGTCGTCGTCTGTCGCAAGGTCAGCCACCCCGCCAGAGGTGAACGCTCGCCGCACGGGTCGCGAGTCCGACGTCGGGTGGCGTAGCGAGCGAGAGGCGGGTGTGTTGCGTGGTGGCATAGGTATAGCGGACGGCGAGGAAATTATGAGGAGGAGCTACGTGGGTGGCCTGGGGAAGGCATGGGTGGTGGTGAGAGTAGGGAGGACAGTGAACGACTGGCGAGAGCACGCCCCCTTTATATACGGCACACAAGCCAGTCAGCCACCCTCGACGCCACAAGCCCCTATCTTTGGGTCGCGTTCGTCACGTGGACGTGTTTATTTGATTGGCTTGGCACTGCACACAGGCGACTTCGCACTCGTATATGTGGCGGGCTCACAACATCGACGTCGGTTGCTAGCCACTCTACGCACTGACACGTGGAATGAGTGCCCTATAAGGTTGAAGGACTCGAGGTCGTTGTTCACCGTGTGACATTTGAAGGTGGTCACGTCGGTAGTAGTTAGGGTACTTATCAGAACCCTCGGGTTCTGAGTAGAGATGACGTGTAGATTCAAGTCTTCTTCGAGGCAGTACCATGCGTCGTTCTGAACCGGGTTATCGACTTGACTATCATGAGCGCTCCCATCCCCATCGGTAGCGATACGTTAGGTTGGCCTCTTCCGGCTGTTCTGCACGCCATTACAGTGTCGCTGCCAACCTGGTCCGACAATGTAGGATACCTCAATGGTCAGACAGCTGTCGTCGACTCGATGTCGACAGGTTACCCACGTTTTTTCATCCATCGAAGCGTTCAAAAGGTGCTGATGCTTGTCCCGATGCACTCGCGACTATGTATATCTGACAGTGGATCTGTATTACAGCTCGCAGACATATGTCAAGAAAAATTCGGTCTTTCCGGAGAACGCTGCCTTCTCTGCCCTACTCAGAAAACCGCTGAATACGGGAAGGAATTTATCCGCAGTCAAGCGTTGTTGACCGGCAAGCCATCTGATGTCCGAATCGTGCGCTATGCCATCCATCCAGTGGGAGATCCAATTTCAGCTTCTTCCTCGACTTTACAAGGGACATCAGGTCTCCCGATAGTATCACAATCAATACCCCCGCAATCTGCTGAAGTCTTCGCTCTATTCTTTCATGCTGATACCTACAAAGTCGCAAGGCAATTCTGGCAAAATTGCGGCCTCGGAATTTCGTCACGATACGCAGAACACTGTCTATCTGTCGTTGGAATTGCTGGATACCCAATGGTGCAAAACTCGGAATTTTTGCGTGCATGCGGGAAGTCTACCCCCAGAACTTTTGAGACGGATTTGATCCCGAAGTCTTTGGACGCGTCGGAGCGTCTGTTAGCGACAGGAGCAGACGCGAAAGCTGCGCTCCGTCAACGAATAGCTAGCAGTTTAGTCCGCGATGAGTCACCAGCCGGTGCGCGGACGAACGTTTCTGAGGATGATATCTTCCTTTTCCCTTCCGGAATGTCAGCTATATGGAATGCACACCAGCTCTTACTTGCATCGCGCCCTCTGGGGAAAAGCGTCGTATTTGGGTAAAAACACGTCTTCGCTTATGGAATCTCGTCGACCGAGCTCTAACAAACTGCTTGACCCAGCTTCCCATACACCGACACTCTCAAAGTCGTCGAGAAAAGTGGTCCAGGTGCTATATTCTACGGCCACGGTCGTGATTGCGACATTGATGACTTGGACGACCTGCTCGCAACAAAGGCAGCCGACAATCCGTCGGCGCCTCCTATACTTGCTCTCTACACGGAATGTCCATCAAATCCTCGACTATGTACTGTGGACATCCCAAGACTGCGCGCCTTGGCAGACAAATATGATTTTTTAATTGTCATCGATGAGACCATCGGGACATTCGCCAACGTAGACGTCTTGCCTTACGCTGATATAATCATCACTAGCCTATCCAAGTACGTGGGCGGATACGCAACTGCGCTCGGCGGGAGGTGAGCTGTTCCAGCCCAACAGCTCTTGCCAGTATCTGACTTGACGTCTTGTCTGCCTACAGCCTGGTAATTAATCCGCGCACGAGGCACCATGCTCTGCTGAAGGAGCATCTGACGTCGACGTTCGAGGACACCTACTTCGCCCCTGATGCACTCGTGATGGAACGGAATTCGCGTGACTTCCTCGAACGCATGCGCATTATAAACGCCAATACCGAGTACATTTGCGATTTCCTTCATATGCACTCTATTGAGGGAGGAGCGTCCGAAAGTGAAGGCACAGTCATCAAGCAAGTGTTATATCCCAAGTACGTGACGCCGGAAAACTACCAAGTCTGTCGTCGGCGTCTGCCTACAGGCGAACTAGACCCCGAAAATGGAGGATATGGTGGGCTGTTTTCCGTCACATTCACAAGTATGGAGGCGTCTCGCGCATTCTACGATGCATTGGAAGTCGCAAAAGGCCCGAGTCTTGGCACGACGTTCACATTGACCTGTCCATATACATTATTGGGCCACTATTGGGAACTGGAATGGGCAGCGGAATATGGGGTGGAAGAGGGCCTGGTGAGAGTGAGTATTGGGACGGAAGATAAGGAAGCGCTGCTTAGGGCTGTAGACACCGCGCTAAGAGCCGCTAAGTCAGCTTGAGTAGAGGTGTCAGAGTTTGCGACTCGTCAAGCGTTTGTAGGCGTATTAGTCCTGCTACCACAGTAGCTGCGAAGGGCGGAAAGCTGTTAAGACTTCACGACTATCTAGCACTTATCGGTCGCTCACGTGCTAGTTACAATATCCGTCAGGGGAGGGGGATTGCGGTGAACAACGTGTAGCACATTGAAGGTGGCGGACCGCTAGCGACCCCTGGCTCCACTGAAGAACGAAGACGGAATGGACTGCACGTCATAATATCGCCTCGGTGCCCCCACGAAACGTAAAAATAAGAGGAAATCAACGCTACGCACGTACGAATCGACAGCGTCTGCGCAAAGGGCGACAATCTAGGGTTTGAAAAGTGAACGGCGGTGAGTCTAACCCAAGTCTGTGCGACACTTGGCCAACGCGTCATCCGTACTTGGCGCAATCCTAAGTCGAGTACAAGGTGCTTCCCTAATGGTGGATGAGCCGTTCCTCTGGAACGGATGACGCTACTCTTGCATTAGTGGCACGCAACGTTGACGCTGCCAGTGAGTTGGAGGTTAGACCACGCAGGAAGTCCGCTTTGAAAAGAACGCGCCAATAGAACAGCAGAACGCCGAGGGGAACTATGCCAACTCTGGACTCGGTTGCTAGATGTCCCGAGTCGCATTGAGGTACAGGAAAGATCTAATCTGACGTCCCTTATCATGGGGCCAGCCACGTTCATCGTCATTGCCATAGTCCACGGAAGGGACAATGCAGGGTCCTAGACGTTCTGACGGATGACGTTCTGCTTCATCGATCAGGAAAAGTCAGTGCGGGCACAACTATTAACCATTTACGAGCTCGATATAACTTGATAAGCGTCAGTGGGAGCTCCATGAGAACTGTCGGTTAAGTTTTGGGCTACACAATCAAAGAAGAGTGATGCTCACAGAATAGGTATGACAGTACCACCACTCACACGCGAGGATTTGGAAACCAACCGAGCGCTAGAAGTTCATTATCTTGCATTGGGCATCTAGTAATTTCGACCGAGAGGGCCGACAGAAGCACTTAGCGGATGAGGCATTTCGAGGCAAGGATATTGAGTCTGAGAGTGCGGAGATCTGAGATAAAAAAAAGTTGGCAAGCGACTTTTGCTGCACCCGCTCACCACCATCAGTTCAAGCTGTAACAAGTCAGAGCGTCTTAGTTGGTAGGTGCGCACACAAGGCTGACATCTGTTCCAGCACGTTCATACCACTAGAAAATGACTGCAGTCGTTGCGACTAGTAACGACACCCTTGGGCATGCCGTCCCACCTTTCACACCACACGCAATCTCGGTGTCCCTCCCTACGTGGAGGGACAACGTCGGTTACGAGGAAGGAGAAAAGCGTGTCGTAGAGTCCATGGTGTCCGGATATCCGCGTTTCTTCATACATCTAAGTATCCAAAGGGCACGTTTTACCATCCTTCCTCGCCATGTCTGTTCTCATCACTGTCCGATGTCCAGCTTGCAAGTATCTGCGAACTCAAGTTCGGCATAAACAATGAAAAATGTCTGCTCTGTCCATCAAAGAGGGCGGCAGACCATTGCAGGGAATTCATCCTTGTGCGTGCAGCCCTCTCTGGCATCTCCCCTCTTGTTCGGCTCGTCCGGTACCTGGTTCGCCCCGAGCACGCCCCTTCTCAGCCGTCATCATCCAGTGACGAATGTGTCGAACTTCACATCATACTCTTTCCGGCGGACGTATTCCCGATCGCGAAGCAGTTCTGGCAACATACGGGTATGGGTATATCATCGCGCTTCGCCGAACGTTGTCTTGCCATACTCGACTCTCAACAGTTATCGTCGCTCGCCTCACCACCGCAGCCTCTGGCGTCCTGGCGGTCCCAATACAAGGCGCCCAACAAGCACTACTCTAAACACATGCCTGGGTCACCTTCAGTGGGCGTGGAAAGTAGATCATCCGTGTCGCTACCGTCATACTCCCGTGAGGCGTTGTGCAAGGACCAGGACACGTACATAGAAGAGCGGTACGGGAGGAACTTACCCCTCAGTGCCGGAGCGCATGCAAAGAGAGCATTGCGGAGACGAATAGCTGGTGTACTCGTGCATGATACCATGGATGATGGCCCACACGGTCCCTCTGCGGGTGCGCTGGATGCGGAGCTCGGGCCAAGTAGAAGAGGTGTCAAAGATGTGACGGAGAACGACGTCTTCCTTTTCCCCACTGGCATGGCGGCTATATGGAATGCACACCAACTCGCGCTCGCTGTTCGGCCCGTGGCCAAGAGCGCTTGCTTTGGGTGCGTCGACCACTGAACAGATAGACAATAGTCTGAATTAGCGTGTAGATTCCCTTACACAGATACACTCAAGATTCTTCAGAAGTGGGGCCCTGGCTGTCATTTCTTTGGACATGGTCAAGATTCCGATGCTGATACCCTGGAGAAATTATTAGAACAAACATCGCCCGAGAACCCATCTACGCCACCTATACTCGCGGTTTTCACCGAATTCCCTTCAAATCCTCTTCTCCGCTCACCTAACCTACCCCGACTCCGTGGCCTAGCCGACAAATACGATTTTTTGCTTGTGGTCGATGACACTATTGGGAACTTTGTCAACATCGAGGTTTTACCTTATGCTGACGTCGTCGTCAGTAGCTTGTCGAAGATCTTCAGCGGCTGTGCTAATACCATGGGAGGAAGGTAGATCTCTCACTATTTTTACCCGACATACTTCTTACTCAAATTTAATCCAAAGCCTGGTTCTTAATCCTCAAGGACGATATTATACTGCGATGAAGCAGTATTTATCTACCAATTACGAGGATGTTTACTTCAACGAAGACGCCCTGTTCATGGAACGGAATTCACGTGATTTTTCGCAGCGCGTCCGCATCATAGATGCCAACACTGAAGACATCTGCGATTATTTGCGCGCTCGCTCGCTTTCCGGGGGTACCCAACGTGGAGACCGCATCGCGATCAAAGAGGTCTACTATCCAAAGTACTCTTGTCCATCCAACTACGCGATATGTCGGCTCCCGGAGGGCGGGTACGGAGGACTCTTCTCGCTCACGTTTACCTCCCTTGCGGCTTCGCGAGCTTTCTTCGATGCATTACCTTGCCTCAAGGGCCCCAGTCTCGGCACGAATTTCACGCTTGCTTGTCCGTACACCATTCTGGCACATTACAACGAGTTGGAGTGGGCGGCGGAATATGGAGTCGAGGAGGGTCTTGTGAGGATTAGCGTAGGGATGGAGGAGAAGGAGGTTTTGATGAGGTGTTTCGAGGTTGCACTGAAGGCTGCCGAGGCTGCTACTGCTCTGGTCAATTGAATGCCGGGGCGCAGCTGACAGGTGCACTTCTCTTTTTCGTCATATGGTGATGTAGATTTTTTGGGGGTACCTGAGACGATGATCTTTCAACTAGGTCTACACTGAAGTCTTGAAGCAAATTCACCCTGCGGTGTAGGGCGTCATATGCTATCCTGTCGTGGAAGAACTGAATGAACATGTTGATAAGTCGGTGTCTACACGAGCGTACATATCGGCCAAGAAATCGATCGTCTAAGCTATTCTCGCGGCGGCACTGTGCGTGGTCAGGTTCTTCAGCTTAAAGCCTGCACGCTTTTATCAGACGTCATCGTCGCGGATTATCGGGAAGTGCCGTGACCCTTGAATTCGACTTTGAAGGTACTTCGGGGTGCGTATCGTTGTTCCTTCATTCTCTAGGATGGGTCAACCGGCGCAGCCGACACTTCAACAATCACCAACTCTACACTTTCGGAGGTTCCCTCCGAACTGGGCGTACTGCTAAGTGAGTAAGTGCACTGGTGGAAACCCAACGCGTGCTCGACGTGAGCAGATGTAAGACCGAACCTTCATTTCCCATTCATGTGCTAGAGTCATCGTACGACCTTTCATCGGAGACGCCTTGACCTCGTCACGACTAGGTTCACTATAAACTTTCCTCGTCTTTTCGAAGGAAATTCGTATCCCGACTTCGAAATGGCTTCCGGAATAATGAGATACGTAGTGAGATTACGAATGGATTTCGCCGAAAAAATCAATAATCAGAACACTGACTCCAAGCTGGATGCTTGTAGAGCGTACTCGACGACCAACACGTTGTGACCGTTGGACAGCATCCTCCAAACACTTGCGCTTGTATGGTTCGAGGTGGCCTCTTCCGTAGTAACGTCGACTCGAACCTTCAGCGGTTCACCACTCTTCAGACAAATCCCCCTTGTGAAAAAAAATGCAAGATAGGTTAGAGGATTCATTCTGTACAATGATTATGCAGAACCCGTGTTGCAATCTGCGTGCGAGACCACAAAGTCAGGAATACTAACAATAACGATCGTGTGCACTATGTACTTTATACCAGCCTCATGACTCCATGTGCATATATACATACTACACAGATGGTATTACGGTATGGCTTACAGAGATAATTTATTAATCTACGAGGACATAACAATAGTCTTGCAAATCGAAGGAGTAGATATACCGTCTTGGTGGCCTCCAGCCGTACTCAATCCCACTCGTCAACAAACCGCTTGCTGAACAGGGCACCGGCTTCCAGGTTACCATACTCCTCTTCTTCGCTGCTGTCCTCCCATGTCGACTGCACCGAAGAGGATTCGTATGGGCATGGAAAGTCTTTCCCCGAAGACGATTCCGTTCCCCCCGTCGTTTGACTAGGCAGACTCGGAGAGTTCTGATGACTACGCTGGACGAGACTCTCCAGTACAGCCCAGCGTGCGTACCAGCTCCGTTCCCATGGTCTGAAATCGTCCCACGTTACGGTCTCTGGTGGGGGAGTGTGGGGTGGAGCGTTGGTTTGCTTGCTTGGGTTTGCATCCGAGTGGGCCAATTCTGGGGTGGGAGTCTGCATCTCCGTCTCGTCCGCATTGGCTACAACGGATGGTCTTGTATATCGGTCGTACATATCAAAGAGATACAGCGCCTTGTGAATTGTCCAGAGGGGATATTCGAAGAAGGACTTGTCCATTTCCGCTGCGTGTGAATCTCGAAGGGCAAAGATATCACCGGATCGGGGATATATCGGCGACTGAAGGTTGTACGTATACCGCCTTGAAGCAATTTGGCCCATGTCCCGCTCGAGACCCGAAGGCGGAGTAGTCGTAGGCGGTGGCATCAAGGGGGGTGAACAGGTATGGTCTCCAGCCGCAAGATGCTGCCAAGTGCTTGCCTGATCACACAGCGATCGCCACTGGTACAACCTGGAGTCCCAGAGCCTTTTTTTGAGGCAAAGTGCGTTGCGGGATAGACCGTGGTGGCAAGGCTCGCGCTGCTGCTTTCCACGGACACGGTGCATTTTTTCCGCTGTGCTTAGTGGACCGAAGGAGGGTGTAGTGGTTGGGGGAATACCGAGGTCCGCGTCCGATACAGGGTCGCTTTGGCGGGTCTCCGGCTCCTCCATCCTTGAGACCAAAACTTGGATAAGATATTCTACAGGATCATCATTTTTGTCGTCTGCTTCAGTGCTTTCCTGATGAGGACTTTTGAGAGAGGAGCCGTGGTCATCCGCTGCATTCCACAACAGCGGGATCGTGTTTTGACTATCGTACCAATTGCGATCTTCTTCGTAGGTTTCTGCACAAAAATCAAGACGACTTGGGGAACGCGACGGGGTTAATGGCTCGTCGGGTGAGTCCGACGGCTCTGAATAGATAGACGGGGAGTAGGAAATATCGTAGGTACCGTCAGTGGCACACTGTATCTCGGAGGATAACATGAGGGAATCCATGAAATCACGATGAGGTATTTTAGGAGGAAATGTGGTGGGGTGAGTTGGAAAGTGGCTTGAGGGACTCAGGAGTACGACAAGAAAAGGTCGCGCGCGTCGCGTCCCAAGCAATGACAAACTGACGGCGCGTATTCGAGTCACGTGAATTGACTTTGTTCGACACGCGTTTTCGTTCAGCCACAGTGATTGGAGAGAAGGAAGGTATTCGACTACCCACAGAACGAACTATTTTTCAACCCGAAAGATTTACTGGGTCAGGATGGCATCGCCAGCCTCACTTTTGTTTTACGCAGTTTGTCTAATTGTTCCTGTGAAGGCGCCAAATATCCCCCTGTCGATGAAACGACTCCGATGCGCTCGCCAGGTAGTTTCCCGTTCTCAGGGGGAGGGATCACTTGAACGAGCAATTGCGTGTCGACGTCGTGGATCTCTATCGACCCATCTGGAAGGAGAGCCGTAACATTCGGGTAATCCAGACCTGCATCAAAGTGTGCACCGCTGGTATGAACTTGGAAGACACGCTACTCACAAACAGACAGCGGATGACTGGAAAAAGTAAGGGTTCCTCTAACTGGATCTCCATCCCCAGTGATGAATATCCCGATCGTAGATCCGCCCGTCCACGACAGAACGAGGAAATCTGTCTCGCCGACCACCGAGATGAATGGTTTCACAGGAGCCGTTCCCCCGGCCTGGTTAACTGGGAGAAGCGGGAACATCTGGGCATTCTGCATGTCGACGACGTTGTAGTTTTCGGCGTCGGCTACGCAGAGGTAATGACCAATCCGTCGTGCCAGCTGGGCTCCTGGTTGAAACGGGACTTCCTGTTCTAGGTGAGGGACGGGAACGACTTATGGGTGGATTGACGACCACTTGCCTTGAAATACATTAACCGTTCTTCGCTGATACTGAACATCGCGATTGCAGTGCGCTTGATGACACAGAATTCGACTGGGAGGGCTCTTGCGGGTGGTTCATTGGGTGACGGGGGTGGTCTCAGCAAATGCTGGTGATCTACTGCAAAAGTCTCAACGTTGCGTATGGGTTTGGCGTTGGGCAGAGGGTCCAACGAGGGAATAGTGTAGATATGGATCTGTCTATCTGAGCTACGAGGTCCGGATCTCTGTCCGCAAGGAGAACCAAGAACATACCGGACAGAATGAGCGCGCGGGAGAGGGATGGTATCAGAACGAGTTCGTCGATCGCCTTCCCACTGGGAAGGTTTTGGCGTGACGATAGAGTATACGATTCTGACCGTCCGACGATGACTGAACAAACGAGACGCGATAGTACCGTACCAGCGTGCTCACCCTGATTGTCAGGCCCAACATGGAGGGTGTATCGCAACAGAGAACCGTTGGTACATCCCACATAAATCTCGGAACCTAGACGGGGTTCAAAAGCTGAGAGTGCAATGAAACGACATGTCCATACCCAAAGCTTGAGCGCAGGATATTTGACCCGCGTCCACCGAGGACAGCAGAGGCTGCAGCACAAACGGGGGCACAGTCGACATGCTCGTACGTAATCAGCCCAGGGAGGATTTCACCCCTTCGCTGGTGTGTTGCCACACTGATCAAAAGCGCAATGGTCATGCGCCCATTCGTGCTTCCTCCCTCCCCCATCCTCGTCGTCGTCGTCCACATCACCCAGTCAGATCGAAACCGATCGAAATGACTCGACGAGCGAGCTCCATCTCACTGAGGAGCCCGAGACTGTCTGCTGGCTGCGAATCGCCATCAGCGTCGTCGACGTTTGCATCGGCCATCTTGGGACCAGAGTCAGAAGAATGGGTTAAACAGTGGTCCAGCATCAACGCAAGAGGTCGGTGGGCTCTTACAACCGTTGGGGGCTGCATATATGCGTACTAACAATGTGTTCACGACGCAGACCTCATCGACTCCCGCATCGTTGCGGTGGAGGCAGACACCTCCGTCGAAGATGCTTGTGATGCAAGTTCCGCTTCTATCATTTCCGCGCCGAAATTAACTTGTTCGCGTAGCGCCTGCTGTCAGAAGATATCCCCTGTCTCGCTGTCAAAGCACCCCCAGGTAGTACGAGGTACCCCTTCCTTGGTCTCTTCGACGTGAGTTTCCGTCCACTGTTGCTTTGAATGCCCAAGCGCTTACTGTTGGAGCAGTTCTCAGACGTTAACGCGTTCTTGACGCTGGCTGCAACTCGGCATACCATTCCCCCACATGAATTGAAGGCAAACTCTAGCGCTGACCAGATCATGTCCGCCGCTCGTTCAGGCCATGTTCCCGTCTACCTTGTTAGCAGTACGTGTTTCTGCGGGGTGCTGGGTACTGTTCCCTTACTTGTTTGACAGACCTGTCCGAGAAGAACTTCTTGGAGACGGTACAGTACGATGCTACGATCATATCCTTGTTAGCTACCTTTGCACGTGGCACGCACCGAGGTAGGTGCAGGCATTCTCGAAGTATGATGATCCTCATATTGCAATAGTACTCGTTCATTCTCTTCCGCCTTCCAACGACTTCCTCGGAATGGTATCAGACAGGGGTCTTCTATCGTGGTTCTTCGCGTACGCTGAACGTACGCCCTCATTCCGCTCTTACTTGGACAACACCCTCTATACCCTCGGTCTGCCTTCCCTACATATCCACTCCTCTGTAGTCGCCACGACCGGTACGGCTCAGGTACTCGATGCTATGCGCCTCATGAGCGAGCAAGGGGTCAGTAGCATTGCTGTAACCGATGAAGAGCATGGAACGTTACTTAGCGTAGTAAGCGTCACGGATGTGGGAAAGGTATGTCAGTGTCAGATGGTCACGACTTACATTAAACGTTTTATCACGTTTTATCAGATGGTAGTTCCATCCGAAAGTAATCAAATTCTGTCCGCACCCCTCCACCAGTTCATCGCTCAGATCAGGGTTTGTTCCTTTGGTAATTGAGGTTGTTCGTACTTCATATCGCTCTCAGGCGCCAGATGGCTCCACCGACGGAGTGGATAAATATCCTAGTGAGCGATGTCTCGTAACGGCACTTCGCCCGAGTTCTTTTTGACGTGAAGCGCAGTATATCTCGTGTCCCCGACAACTAAATTATCGTTCGCAATCCAGAAACTACTGGCTAGTGCGTCAATCTCGATGCTCCGGTACCGGTAGTAACTTACACGTATTCCCGGCATAGCTAACGCGCACCGCCTTTTCGTGACTGACAATGATTATTTACCTCCAGCCGCCTATCCTGTTTCTACCACGGGAAGCCTGTGTGGAATTGTCTCCATCGTTGACAGTACGTGCACCTGTGTGATCGAAACGGGCATCGTTTTTCACCCCTGGGGCTAGTACTTTCACTGTTCGCAGTAATTGCTAACATCCGAGACGTGGATCCTGCGAAACGCATGCGACAACGTCGGGCTTCGTCCTCATCCTCGCAATCCTCACGTTCCGGGCGAGTATCGCACGATTTCACTCGTTCGCGTTCAAGCAGCCGTGCGAGTTTACCACTAAGTGCGAGTCCCAGGATAGTGGCCGCGAGCGGAGACACTCGTGGTTCCATATCGAACTTGGACACGTTCCAATGGAGTGAGCTTGTGTCACCTCGGAAAGTCGAGTAGGAGCCATTTTCTCGGGTGGGAGGTGTGTATTCTATTAGAAGGGATTCTTTTCGTTTTGTCTTTGTTTGAACGTTTTATGCAGTGTTTGTGCTAAGTACGTCTATGTGGGAATTCATTGGCTTGTTTTACAGTAAGACGAACCCCAGACCTCCCCGTGTTTGACGTGTATGTGTCACCATTTATGGATCATCAAGCGCCGGAACGTTCTCCCCGTGCCTGCCTTGGGCCGTTCGGCCCTAACAGCTTCGTGTCCGATGATCGATCAGCCACACCTGGATTTATGAGCAATATTTCTTTCCCCCGTAGTCGTGCCAAGTGAAAGCGCGAGAAAAGCACGTTATGGGAAATCCTGCAGTATAAGTTGGGGCGAGTAGTCCGGAAATACCGCTCAAGTTTTCAGCTCTTCCGACTCCCAGTGTCCTCGCAGCTAGCAACCGACCTAGGATGTCAATAACTTCTACCAGCTCGTCTCATACAAATCCGGCCACCAGGCCATCGGCAACCCAAGTACAGGGCGGCAAAAGCGAGGAGATTGCCTTGAACAACCTGCGTAACATTATTCAACAGTTGACCAGCCGTCAACCCGCGACGGCTGACGACATTTTGGCAGAAGGCGAGTGTCCATCATTTCACTTTAGAGATTGTATTGATGGGGGCGCGCACCCGCAGCGGCTCTGCTCATGAAGACTCTCCCTGCTGAGAATGCAAAGATGAGACAACAGCTGAACAAGACAGGGAGAGCTCCTGGTGGTACGGTGATGAGCGGTAGGACCGGTTCCGGTACGCACAACACCAAACCAAATTCCCTACTGTAGAGAGGAGCATATCTTCTCAACTCCTCATCAGGTCAAGCATAGCCAGGTCCTGGTTCTTTGAATCATGGATGTGCTTTGACTTGTAAATTTCACTGCGCAGCACCAACTCAACAGGGCTGGGGCGTCATCCTACCACCAGTGTGCTCGTCCCCAGAATTGTTCGTTGGGATGTTTGATTTTTGTCGATGTCTTCTGTGCCAAGCTCGCATTCTATATCTTGTTCTTTCTTGTACCCCGTTTTGTATGACTGGATATGATATTATGTGATTGTGATTTGGTGATGCATTGACATGCCGCGATGCTCATCAGCTTATGGCGACGATCACACCACTTCCACCCTACCCTTCAACTCAAGGGAGAAAGTCCCTCTCAGCGTCGCAACTAGCCCATTTCCATCTCAACATCGCCAGGGCTTTGGAAGATATCATTTCATTACCTCCAGCCAAATGCGACACGCCCACGACGCGCGCATTTGTCTCGACCTATGCCGCCGACGCTGCGCACCAAGTCCTTCAAGGCCTTATCTGGGGAAGCCCTGAATCCCTCAGATTTGATGAGAACGTATTCCCGCGAGTTCTCATTATCGCAGAGAAACTTGCATCGTCACCCCCTGGGTTAGATCTATGTACTGTGCTCGATCTGTGTGTAGCTTTCACCGAGAGGTCCGCACGCGTCAAGAACATCTTGGCCGCTGCACCTACGGGTACACCTTCATTGCCCTCGACGTTTGCAAGCGAAGTCGTCCCGGCTTTCACTGTGCATCTCAGCCCTACCCGTTCCTCCGGCCTATATGCCCTCCGCAAGACGGCACACTGTCTGCTCAATTTTCTCCGCCCTTGTCCATCCGAGCTTGTCCGGCCGTTTGCGCACAGCAAGGATTTCGTTGTGGCCCTTGGACGTGCGTACGATGAGGGCTTGTCTTCGATGGCGCGCTCGTACGGCGGGATCCGGAATCTTGATGATAGTTCTCGCACACTGGACGACTGGGAGCGGGTTTGGATAGAGACCAAAGTAGCCCTTGTGGACACATTCCACATCATCATGAAGTGCCTCGTGGAAGACATTTCGGCTGCTTCAGGACACCAGCTTTCGGTGGAGATGGAGGACCGTGTGTTCGGAATCATCAACGCGCTGGTGGAAATTGATTCTAGAACACGACAGTTTGCCGCCGGTGATGGTAGAATTCCTTTTCTCAACAGCTCACTCATTTCGGACTATCAATATGCATATGATCTTAATCGAACGCTGTTCTCCGTGTTGCGTGATGCATCACGAGAGGATGCAAGAGCGCAGTCTCTAGACACCGCATTGCGTGCGCTGCGTGTCGACTCCTCGACTCCTAGCGGCACACGTGACCCGGGGTCACTCAAATTGATTCTGCAGACTCCACAACATCCCCGGAAGGAGTCGAAGACATCACCATCGAAAGGCGAACAGAAAGCGAGGGAACGTTCCCCTTCACTTCCGGTGATTCCTAGCGCAGCACAGAACCCGGATATCAATATCAAAGTTGTACAGGTACTCGACATATTTCCAGATGTTTCAGCGGACTATATTCGCAAGCTACTGGAGCATCCCAGCTACCCGTTCCGGGGAAGCGCTGAGAGAGTCATCGAGGCATTATTAGAAGGTACTGCCCCAGAGATGGCCGAACTTGAAACAGATACCTTCCAAGGCTTTGCGGAACCCGTACGCGTTGTCTCTGATACAGAAAGGATCGAGAGAAGGAACGTTTTTGATGACGAAGTCATGGACGTTTCGAGATTGCACCGTGGCAAGAAAAAGTGTGAAAACACGCGATCAGTGCGATTTTTACTTATTCACAATTTTCACAGGCACGACGAGGACATTTTCCTCAAAAGCAAGTCAGAAAGGGAACGTATGAAAACGGACGTTCTACGTCGAATTCAAATCATGGTCGCAGACGAGGACGATGAAGACCAAGGCAACGAAGAAGTTGCTTACATGGATGACTTAGACGGCTTTGGAGATACTAGAGTCAAAGTCACTGGCGATGGCGAGGATACCAGCGATGAGGACGGAGAACGTGGTAATGAACCCATTTCCCCTGAGACTATCTTGGAGCTCGCGTACATTCGTGATCCAAGGCTGTTCGCCCGTGATGCCGAGACACGCCGGAGTAAGGACCGTGCAGAGTTGAAAGCACAGACAGGTGGGTGCATCATGAGGTGGTAGATTTTTTTTTTCACAGAAGACGTGCAGGGTGGGCAGACGAACAAATTGAAGGGTGGAAGATTATGCTGGAAAGGAACGTGCGTGCAGTGTGTTTAAAGCGTCTGCATTGCTGAAGTATTCACAAAACACATGCCATTGTAGCCGAGGAAGGACCACATATTACAGAAACACGAATTCCAAGGGAACAGAATTGCCGAGATGCAACCAGCTGGCAGCGCTAGCAACGAGCGCCGTCCACCTAGTGGAGCTTCCGGCCACCCACGGGGTAGGGGAGGCAGTGCGCGAGGTCGAGGTTCTGATCGTGGCCGTGGTCGTGGAAGGGGTAGAGGCAGAAGCGAAGGTGGAAGTGGAGATGGCAGTGCAAATGAAGGCGCAGGTGAACGTGGAAGCGGAGATAGGGGCGATGGTTCTCGAAGTCGGGCGCTCAAAGACAGACACAAGGCGAGTTCCGCCAATCACAACAGGAAGCGCGGACACGACAAAAAAATGGCCAGGACAGGTTTTGGCCCCTCTGGGTGAATATGAATTCTGCATGGCTACGCGCCGATGTTACCGGTGTACATTAATTCTACAGTTGACTCCGCATAGTACAGCGTAGTATCCTGCATGGCACAGAACCAGAAATACCGACGGTGTTGCAGTTTACTCAGGGAACATCTTTTTGAATCGTGGATCGAACGTTAGTTCGACAACGTCGTTCACCAGCTTCATGTCTACAGACCGACTGCATCAGACAGCACGTCATGGATGGAAGAAGCAGCCTCACCCAACTCCTTGTCCGAGTCTAGGCTGATCCCGAATAGGAACTTGATAGCAGACTCCCCGACGACTTGACCAATGATTTCGACAAAGGTCGCGGAGAGGTCGCTGTTCTTTAACGAGTGATCAGCCTCTCCCGTGATCATTGATTGAATCAGTTGATGCACGCTTACAGGGTTTAGTCGTACTTCGACCTGACCCCCATCGCAAGCCTCGACAATGGCTGAGGTGCCCTGGAACTGTCACAGGTCCGGGCACGACCAGTGCCAATTCATTAGATTGTCGTTGGCGAAGGCGTGAAGCAACGACCTGTAGCTGACCTTGAGCACCTTGCAGGGAAGTCTTACAGTGCGACCCATGAATGCAGGCAGACGGGCAGAATTGACTCGAGGTGATGGCAGTTCCATGTTGTTTGGTGGTGAAGTCGACCCAAGAACCTCAGCGAGACGCGTCGAACCGCGTGGCCAGACGAATTCACTGACCTCGTGACTCTTCATGCGTTCATGCGTTCATAACGAGTCACTCGACTACCAACGTAGCCCAGTCCGTTGACTTTACCAAGCACGGCTCCATCACGTCGCGTACAGAGCGTTATAAGGGCGTGGCGAGGCTCTACTCCAACGTGCAGGATTATACTCGACCCTTCAAACTCTTACTAACTCTACTTTTTCTGTGGACCCACATGCCACTGGAACTTCTGGTCAACGTTACATCTTAGACTCGTGTTCCCCCGAGGCCTGGTACCGTACGTCACACAGCAAACAGGAACTCGGCTATTGTCTACCTCCAACACGCGCGCTCCGCGGCTGCACCAATACTACGGACGGCCGTCCCGAACGATGTAATCTAGCCAGTATCCGACACGAAGAACGAAGCAGTATCGAAGTGCGGCGGTTCAATGACCAAATATGCCTCGGCATAATACAGGGTTTGTGTTGCGTTGACTTTTAGGTACAAGTAGGCACCACCCTTACTCTTCCAAAAAGAAGTAGTTGCCCATGGCTAGGTATTCCAGTGAGATTGATGCCACTAGGAAACATTACCGGGACTTACCCTTCTGCTCGCGATCCTTGATACTGTTGAGCTTGTTAACACGAGGCCTGAAGTTGGTTGGATCGCGCCTGAACGTAATCTGCAGGGACGCCAAGAATCGGTTCATGCCGGTAAGTAGGGATTGGGGTCTGATGAGAAAGTGGTTAGGCCAGCGATCGACTGATACACACATTGCCGTGAGGTGTGGTCGACTTACGGTGTGGCTGTAGCCGATATCGCAGGCGTGCCCTCAAACACGATGACACGGTCTGCCAGGTAAGTGGCCATGATAAAGTCGTGCTCTATGACAAATGCTGTCTTTTTCGCGTGAAGGATAAAGCTGCAGGACGATCAGTAAAGTACGGAATTTCTAAATAAATTCATACCGTTTGATGACTTTGCTAGCGATGATACGTTGTTCGGAATCCAAAAAACTAAAGGACTGGTCAACAGAGACAAAGTAGCGTCGGTAAAGCGTGCGTACCTGCTGGGTTCATCAAGAAGGTAAACGGATACGTTTGGTTTGCCTAGGTACAGGGATTATGACGGTGATGAGTTCGTGCCACAAGTCGCCTACCGAGAGCCAAGACGATAGCCACTCGTTGCAGTTCTCCTCCAGATAGTGTCTTCACCTCTTGGTCCATGATGTTGTCCAGACTCATTGGCTTGAGGACGTCGCTT
>JANFAB010000407.1:17500-21402 GCA_024613165.1 Pisolithus albus | reverse complement strand
TAGCTGAAGTGTAGTGTGGTAGTGTTCGCATTTTTGATTACCAATGATTAGCTAAATGTGTTGTGTTGTTGTTGATTAGCAAGTGTGCACGCTTTTGATTACCAATGATTACCTGAAGTGTGGTGTAGTGTTCGCATCTTTGATTACCAATGATTAGCTAGATGTGTTGCGTAGTGTTCGCATTTTTGACTACCAAAGGTGTGGTGTTGATTAGCAAATGTGTTTGGGTAGTGCACGCATTTTTGATTACCAATGATTAGCTAGATGCGTTGTGTAGTGTTCGCATTTTTGATTACCAAAGGTGTGGTGTTGATTAGCAAATGTGTTTGGTAGGGTGCGCATTTTTGATTACCAATGATTAGCTAGATGTGTTGTGTAGTGTTCGCATTTTTGATTACCAAGAGTGTAGTGTTGATTAGCAAAGGTGCAGTGTAGTGTTCGCATTTTTGATTACCAAAAGTGTAGTGTTGATTAGCCGAAAGTGTTGTGTAATGTTCGCATTTTTGATTACCAAAGGTGTAGTGTTCATTAGCAAATGTGTTTGATTAGCAAAGTGTTGTGTAGACCATTGATTAGCAAAAGCGTAGTAAACTCCGCTTTTTTCACTACCAAACAAGCGTAGTGTTTTGTAGTGTTTGATTAGCAAAGTGTTGTGTAGACCATTGATTAGCAAAAGCGTAGTAAACTCCGCTTTTTTGACTACCAAACAAGCGTAGTGTTTTGTAGTGTTTGATTAGCAAAGTGTTGTGTAGACCATTGATTAGCAAAAGCGTAGTAAACTCCGCTTTTTTCACTACCAAATAGATGTAGTGTTTTGTAGTGTTTGATTAGCAAAGTGTTGTGTAGACCATTGATTAGCAAAAGCGTAGTAAACTCCGCTTTTTTCACTACCAAATAGATGTAGTGTTTTGTAGTGTTTGATTAGCAAAGTGTTGTGTACATTTGTATTACCAAAAGCGTAGTAAACTCCGCTTTTTTCACTACCAAATAGATGTAGTGTTTTGTAGTGTTTGACTAGCAAAGTGTTGTGTACATTTGTATTACCAAAAGCGTAGTAAACTCCGCTTTTTTCACTACCAAATAGATGTAGTGTTTTGTAGTGTTTGACTAGCAAAGTGTGTGTACATTTGTATTACCAAAAGCGTAGTAAACTCCGCTTTTTTCACTACCAAATAGATGTAGTGTTTTGTAGTGTTTGACTAGCAAAGTGTTGTGTACATTTGTATTACCAAAAGCGTAGTAAACTCCGCTTTTTTCACTACCAAATAGATGTAGTGTTTTGTAGTGTTTGACTAGCAAAGTGTTGTGTACATTTGTATTACCAAAAGCGTAGTAAACTCCGCTTTTTTCACTACCAAATAGATGTAGTGTTTTGTAGTGTTTGACTAGCAAAGTGTTGTGTACATTTGTATTACCAAAAGCGTAGTAAACTCCGCTTTTTTCACTACCAAATAGATGTAGTGTTTTGTAGTGTTTGACTAGCAAAGTGTTGTGTACATTTGTATTACCAAAAGCGTAGTAAACTCCGCTTTTTTCACTACCAAATAGATGTAGTGTTTTGTAGTGTTTGACTAGCAAAGTGTTGTGTACATTTGTATTACCAAAAGCGTAGTAAACTCCGCTTTTTTCACTACCAAATAGATGTAGTGTTTTGTAGTGTTTGATTAGCAAAGTGTTGTGTACATTTGTATTACCAAAAGCGTAGTAAACTCCGCTTTTTTCACTACCAAATAGATGTAGTGTTTTGTAGTGTTTGACTAGCAAAGTGTTGTGTACATTTGTATTACCAAAAGCGTAGTAAACTCCGCTTTTTTCACTACCAAATAGATGTAGTGTTTTGTAGTGTTTGACTAGCAAAGTGTTGTGTACATTTGTATTACCAAAAGCGTAGTAAACTCCGCTTTTTTCACTACCAAATAGATGTAGTGTTTTGTAGTGTTTGACTAGCAAAGTGTTGTGTACATTTGTATTACCAAAAGCGTAGTAAACTCCGCTTTTTTCACTACCAAATAGATGTAGTGTTTTGTAGTGTTTGACTAGCAAAGTGTTGTGTACATTTGTATTACCAAAAGCGTAGTAAACTCCGCTTTTTTCACTACCAAATAGATGTAGTGTTTTGTAGTGTTTGACTAGCAAAGTGTTGTGTACATTTGTATTACCAAAAGCGTAGTGTTGTGGCGCTTTTTTGATTACCAATATAAGTGTAGTGTTGATTAGTGTTTGAGTAGTCAAATGTTGCATACTCTTTTGACTACCAAAAGTGTAGTAGAGTCCGCTTTTTTGGACTACCAAATATTTGTAGTGTGACTAGCAAAGGTGTTGTGTAGTGTTCGCATTTTTTTATTACCAAAGGTGTAGTGTTCATTAGCAAATGTGTTGTGTGGTTGTTGATTAACAATGATCAGCCAAAAGTGTAGTGTTGATTAGCAAAGGTGTTGTGCAGTGTTCGCATTTTTGACTACCAAAAAGGGTAGTGTTGATTAGCCAATGTGTTGTGTTGTTGTTGATTAGCAAGTGTGCGCATTTTTGATTACCAATGATTAGCAAAGGTGTTGTGTAGTGTTCGCATTTTTGACTACCAAAAGTGAAGGGTTGATTAGCAAATGTGTTTGGTAGTGCGCGCATTTTTTGATTAGCAAAAGTGTAGTCCTAACTAGGTTGTTTGTGTAGTGTTGCACAGCCACTAATGCCTCGAAATTCTGCAAAGTCACAAAAATACCCAAAAACGCGATATAGTGGACACCAAAACTCACGCCTTTCGCGCAAGCGGCCAAAGCACACCAAACAAAGGCCCTTTCCTACTATGTGGGCAATGGCTCACTATGCACAGATGATGGTCACACTCTGCTACGGGCAATTGTAATTTATGCATTGCCGTGCTAGTTACAGTTGGCTTATCTCTGGCATATTCATGATCGGGAACTGGGGGTTTAGGGTAGTCGGCTTCGGGTTGGCTAATCCATAGTTGGGGTCCGGGGGGGTCCATCTAATGGGCTGGCTAATGCCCGGGTGGGGTAGCAAGGGAGGACGAAAGCTTCTTTCTAGATGTCCAGTAACCCTCCCTTGTCCTGCTTTTGGGTAGTCGGCCCGTGTTGGAGGTTGGCTAATGCCCGGGGTAGCAGCAAGGGGAGGATGAAAGCTTCTTTCTGGATGTCCAGTAACCCTTCCCTTGTCCTGCTTGCGGTGTTGGCCTGTTGGAGACTGAACGCGTGTGGTCGTCAAGTAAGTCTTCTGACTTGTGACTGGTCTGACTTGCACCGAGCCAAGGACATGCCTCTCGGGCGTTTACTGGCTTGGCAAGGGCATGACCGGGAGATGGTCTGCAGATCCTTCTTGGGTCTGTTAGGTCCGCTCAGACAAGCACCCTTCTTGGGTCGCCTTGCATGTTGGGAAGAAGGAAGTGGGTTGATTGCCGGTGGCCAGACCCGATGCTATTAATGATTTCGAGGATCCGCTGTGACCTGAGAGGACGCTTGCTGTCTTCTGGTTGCTAGCAGTCTTCTTGGAAGGAAGCCATCCCCGTCCCCAGTGGGAAGGGGAGAAGCTCTCCTGGGACATGTGAGATCGGGGGAACAAGGTGGAGGGCATGGCTGGACTTCTCGGTAGGACCGTTTGGGCAGAGATGCTCGGATGAGTGCCCCTTGAGGACTTGACATGCCTCCGATCGATTTGGGTAGACGAAACTCCGACCCCTCCTCGGGGAGCGATCTCTGAGGGAGGTTTTCGGGCCAGATGGCCTGACGGAACGGTAGTTACCTGGTTGATCCTGCCAGTAGTCATATGCTTGTCTCAAAGATTAAGCCATGCATGTCTAAGTATAAACAAGTTTGTACTGTGAAACTGCGAATGGCTCATTAAATCAGTTATAGTTTATTTGATGATGTCTTGCTACATGGATAACT
>JANFAB010000406.1:0-21438 GCA_024613165.1 Pisolithus albus | reverse complement strand
CAATCTGTATGTGTCATTGTCAAGGAGTTCGGGACGAGACACGATTCGGTTACTAAGAGACTTCGACGAAGAAATTTTCTAAGCGGCCACTCCCCGGACTTACTCGAAGAGGATGACCGTCTGCCAGAGGAGGGAGAAACACAGGATGGTTGGTCTAACACAGTTCGAGGGAAACAACAACACATGGTTCAAGGGACAGCTTGCGAACAGGAACCACCGGGAGTCACGGGTTAGATTACAAAAGAACTAGTAGGACATGTGTGGACGGATCCCTACGGTACATCTGTTAGAAACTGCGCGGTATGGAGAGAACATCAAATGACGAGCGCTGGAGGCATTTCAAGTTAGCACACGTGTTGGCGGTGTACTCTGTTATCCTTCAAAACAACTAGATCTGCATTTCCCAGTGCATGGAGTCTACAGCGTACTCGTGGCTAGCTGTTGCGTGGCGGAGGAGCACGTGCACAAAGCTGTGCACACCGGTTCCCACGCAAATATGCTCGGACAGAAACCTTGCAAGCAAGGTAATTCGAACTCCGTCACGTATGAATGCGGTTTTGCACAGCGTCACACTTTGTCACTGCACGTGATGTTCGTTGGTTTCGCAGTACGACTACCTTAGCATCCCACACCTTTTTTGTATTAGACTTCACGCTATGTACGATAAACTTCGTTGACTCTCCTGAACGTTGCGTCATGTGATTTATGGACAGGTGACTTTGTTTACTTCGACTTTGTACCTGATTTGGTAAGTCGCATCGGTGGTGTTCTCCTCGTCTTCATTTCTTTTGCTAATCGCAGCCTCTGCGGTTCTCCACGCACTCTCGAGTACTCTCCCTCAATCCTAGACTCAATGTCACGATAGTTAAATGTTCTGATTGCATGGAATCAGCTGTGTTGCACTCTCGTAGCTCATGTGAGTAGCTGTGATATCCGGTGCTCTACTGATGTTTCTAATTTGTTTCTAGTTTCGTTTTTGATGTGTCCATGTCGACGCGAGGATCTACTGTCCCCACGGGCCCATTTTGAATGGTTTCTGGTGGCTTCATGCCACTCGCGTCCCATGGGGGGTGTTCGTCTTATCAGTTCAACTCTGCCATGTTGTCTATGTCCGATGATAATACATGGACACTATGACCGTTTAATAGGTGGGGCAGCTGACCCAAGTACGCCATCATTTCTTGATTGTTTTCTTCACTGATGCACAGATTCTCTGTTGCTAGTGACTCATCCTCGACCCGCTTTGAGTCAATGGTCCAAATCCTTGATGCACCATCTATGTCGATGCTCCAGATACCATGAGTGTTACCACTGCCATCACTCTCGATCACTCTCGATACATCTCACGGAGTCACCATCTATCTCCAGCACTTGCCAAATGCTAAGCAGATTCGATTACCATGCGCTAGTAGCAGGACCTTGACTGGAGTGTTCTGTTTTGTGTATTACATCGATGTCCCCAATGCTGACCCTTGTATTCTGAACTCAGTGGGTACTACTCACCGGATCATGCAAGGATACTTACGTCATGGTTCACGGCTCAGATTCATCGTCTCCATACTATACTACCCCAACCTTGGTGAGAACTTCAAACGGATGACATCACATGTATAGCATTTGATTTTATTGCTTGATTATCGGTAGACACCGGGATTTTACTCCGAAAATGCAGATTTAATTCAAGATCATATGCCGATCAGGGTGGTGGATAGTACGGTTTCAGGGTGGGCACCTTCATCCGGTTGACTGTTCAATTTCTGTTGTACAGAAGTACGCCGTCTCTTCATTCTATCACGTCAACATGCACCCACCATCACCAATTCAGTTAGTCTGATGTTTGTTTCCATTCACTGCTTGAAACAATTTGACCACAGCCACACCGCAGATGTTTGATGGAAATTCTGAAAAACTACTCTGACCCTGCTTGGGAACAGAAGATCCGCTGTCTTTCTCACAAAGGTATGATACGGTCAGATGATTCCGGAGCTTTCATGCTGACCTACTTGGATCGACCAGATGTAGAATAGGAGCGGTGTGAAGAAAATAAGTATTTAAGTGCCTCTCCACCACTCGCATGCGCCATGGCCGATCTATTCTCTTCCACCAGCCAATCCAATGACGCTGATAGTACAGCTACTGCAGCATGGAAGCGGCGGATTTCTCAGCTTGAGGAAGAAGTCGAAACTCTTCAAGGCTGTCGGCAGAGGAAATCGTGGGTTTTCAAAGATCTGGGCTGGGTAGCTGACCACTCTACCTCAGTGGTTTCACAGTAGCTGGGCGTTGCATCAGGAGACTCGTGTCTCTGACTGCTCGGTTGAAGATCTGGTTGGTGAATCCGATCGGCGGATGTGCCTTGATGACTCTGAGGATCAACCCACGAAAGAGTATGTCATATGTTGAGTCGTATTTCTTATCTTGACGTACTATGTAGACAGGACCGCTTATTCAAGGCATACAACAAACTCCTTGATCACCAGCCTTCGCTAAGGAAGGTGTTCGAGTTTGGAGATCCATGCAAACTGGTAAACATCTTCAAGGAGGTGAGGCTGTCTTTGGGATCTCTGTCTAACTGTATTGACTCTTCGTACAGCTTAACAAAGGTGCTGATTCTGCTCGTGGGGATGACGCAACGAGCCTCAAGTCAGCAGTCGTACACTGGCTTACATCTGCGGAACCAGAGGAGCCTCTGCTGCGACCTGATGAGAAAGATGGACGAGGATTTGATCACGACCAAACTGGACATTTACTTTGCCCAGTCGATTACAATTGGTGGAGGGCTGAGTAAGTATTATCTACTTCATATTATTTTCAGTGTCAGTGGCCTGAGTGAACTGGATAGTCATCGTACGGCCATTCGTGATTAGTGTATTGCCGGGCCCGGTCGAGCCCCAGGCCGGGCCCAGCCGAGCCCTCTAAGGCCGGGCCTAAGCCGAGCCCTTAGGTCGGCCGGTGGGGGCTCAGGGCCCGGCCTGGGGTTTGGCAAAGCCCGAGCCGAGCCCTCCAAAGCCGAGCCGAGCCCTCAAGCAGGGCCTTTGGTGGCAGTGCACAATATTCCATATCCGGTAATAGATTCCCATTTGTTGGTGCTTTGTAACCGACCACACACCGTGGATTACCCCAGTCTACCCAAGGGTTTCTCCCCAAAATTGTGCTGTGCCTCTCGTTTTTTCGAACACACATTCTACTCAGTCAGGGCTTTCTTCTGATTGTCTTTTTGTCTAATTCCATCATGCCATTGTGGAGATATCAATGTTTTTGTGTATGGAGAGGTGCAGGATGCACTCTGGCAAGTATCTCTTGATCGGATTGTCTGATCGGTATGATTTCTTTTTCTCCATACTCTACTATGTGTCATCTACCACCCCCCAGACGTTCGCGTTGATCGCTCCAGCGGTTTTTTCCCAACGGCCTCATCTCCTCCTCCCACCCTGCTGTCCTATCGGTTTTCCCTTGCTGCATCTCCCTCAGTTTTGGGCCGGGGCTCTCGCTTTTTTGGATTCTGGTACTACTCGATTGGCTCTTTCCGATGGTGTACCTCACGTCGCGATTGGTGCAGTACATGGGGAGATATTCGATATTTCGTGGCATAGGACAGTTTGATAAATATCTGGGGATCGGGTGTGTGGATTATTTCAATTCCTTTTTCTCCATGGCCCCCCTGATATCCTTGACACTTCCCTGCAGTTTCGTGTCCATCCCCCATGTGGTTATTGATCGGTGACCTCCCCCCTCTCCCCATCATATCACATATACAATATCTTCCTCAGTTCGGTGCCATGCCTCTCGCTTTTTCAGAATGTTGTACTTACTCTGTACCCCTGCGGATCACTATACCATATTGTCTAGTTAGTATGTACATACATCTTCAGTTTCTTTTCTGAGACTGCCAAGCCGGGGCTCAGGCCGTCAGGCCCCGGCTTGGAGCCGGGCCGAGCCCTCACATAGGGCTTGTTGGGGCTCAGGGCCCGGCCTGGTGTTTCCCCAGGCCCTGAGCCCTCAAAAGCCGGGCCCAAGCCCCAGGCTTCAGGCCGAGCCGGGCCCGAAAAACACTATTCGTGATTGCCACCCTGACTTCCTCGTAACTGCATATTCTTGGCCGACATTCTTGTATGAAAATGAACTTTTTGATCCAAACAATCCTGCCGACGGTTTGTTCAAGGGTAGATTACTGGTTAAGGTGTGCCGGACAAGGTTTTGCGTTCATCGTTATAGCAAATTAATTTCTTACTTGTGGAAAGGCATTCAAGCAAATCTTCACGTCCCCAAGCTCGGTACTGAAGATGGATGATGAATCTTTTCCAAGGAAACGCCGACGACGTGATGAACGGCGCACACGTTCCCATGTTGCTTCTCTTCTGGGCATGAAATCTGTCAGTCCCCGTGCAGTTGCCTATACTGCAGTTCAGGTATGCTGGCCATCTCTCGTTCAGGATGTGTTTTATATGAACACTTGCTTTGTCTGCCAGCTTCGTTTTGCTCTGTCAAGCTGTGGCGCTTGGCGTGTTGTTGATGGTGAATTCAATTATGAAGATTTTTATAACAATATCATCGACTTCTTTGAGGACGCCGAAACTCCGGATGACAAAAATTATATACGAGAACTACTACTGTGGTGGAATCGGTGAGTCATCTTGGCAATCGCATTCACACATTTTTGGCTTAGCTGTGAATGCAGAAAAATTTTTGGACGCTCGAAGGTGTTAGAATATTCTACTCAGAGGACTGACAAACTGTCCGTTGCTATGTCGCTCAAGCGTTCTGCGGTGGTGAGCAGGCCTTCTAGTAGATCTACCACAAGTGGTTCTCGTGCGTAGGAACATCCATGTCGTACAACGGATTTAGTATATGAGCCGTGTCAGCTAATTTAGACCAAATAGGCCCGGCAACTATCACTTAGCGATTTACAAGAATCACGGTAACTACCACTGTCCAAATAAGGAAATACCCCTAATGAAAATTGTCGCAGGCAGCCTCTGCTGTCGGAGTTTGAAAACTGCACATTACATAATGTGGCACAGCCACAGTGCAAACCAAAGTTGTAGCCCGGGTTGAGAGGACCACAGAAGTATGCTTACATCAGCGAGATCTTTATTTTTGGATGAGATATAAATGGAAAACTAAAATTTTCTCGAGTCTTTTTGGTTTCGTTACACAGCCACATGGACAGGGTTGTGCACAGCCACACAGGGAAGGGGTTGCACAGCCACATGACAGGGGCAGTGCACAGCCACACTGAAAACCAAAGTTGTAGCCCGGGTTGCGAGGATCATGGGAGTATGCTTACATCAGCAAGATCTTTATTTTTGGATGAGTAAATGTAGAATACTGAAATTTTCACGAGTCTCTTGCTTTTTTTGGCACAGCCACTGCACCTTCTATATGTGCTTATGTAATCAAAAAGCGGACCACATGCCTGGGTTGTTGCTGCTGCCTCCACTTGCCCGTTCCATTGGATGGTATTTCACCATACTGCAGCATACTATTGACAAGTGATCTACCCATTCCATACACATTTTGGATCCAATCCAATGTTTTTGGACATGGATATGAATAGGGGTAAAAATGCGAAATCTGCTCCCAATTGTGCAGTTCTTGACATATGGACTTGGAAATTTCAACCCAAGTAGCTCTGGCATATATCTACAATCTATCAAAACTGCGGATCATCAGCCTTTGCCCTTGTGGAGGTGGAGTCAGATCTCCTCCTCCCCAGTGTATGCATTATACAGATGGGTACTGCAGCTTTCTGGGTAATTTGACCCACTGGTACTGTGGAAGATAAATCTACCAGTGTCTATGTACAAGGACTTTGGGGGTTTATTAGGTAGAATGTGTGTAACACAACTTTGTTGGTTTTTTGGGTGCATGGCCACCATGCCACACCTGCAAGAGTAACATACCAACTAATACCATAGGTACATTCTACACCTATATCTACCTCCATTCAAAGTTTCAAGTCCATCCATTGAGAACTGGAGGAGCTGTAATGAAAATGAGAGCTGGAGAGCGTGGGAAAGTGTGCGAAGATTTTTGAAGAGATAGGAGATCTGTCAAAAACTTGTCACAGCACACTATCCAGTGGGCCTTGTCTCATGAAACTTTGAGAAATGAGTGTAGGAACATCCCTGAACATCTTTGTACCATTTGAACTGCCATTGAATTACCAAAATACTTCTAAGTGCAAAAATATGGGGGGGTGCATCCTATGTATGAACTGTAGGAGTGAAACAGTCACCTAGGAGGTTGATGCCATGCATACACACTGGGCAGACTATCCAATGCAGAAATGGTTCAGGACAGTCCAAATTGCAAGTAGGAAGTCAGCCATGCACTTATCTTACTCATTACATCTCTCTATGGTGTGCTATGACAAGTTTTTGACAGATCTCCTATCTCTTCAAAAATCTTCGCACACTTTCCCACGCTCTCCAGCTCTCATTTTCATTACAGCTCCTCCAGTTCTCAATGGATGGACTTGAAACTTTAAATGGAGGTAGATATATAGGTGTAGAATGTACCTATGGTATTAGTTGGTATGTTACTCTTGCAGGTGTGGCATGGTGGCCATGCACCCAAAAAACCAACAAAGTTGTGTTACACACATTCTACCTAATAAACCCCCAAAGTCCTTGTACATAGACACTGGTAGATTTATCTTCCACAGTACCAGTGGGTCAAATTACCCAGAAAGCTGCAGTACCCATCTGTATAATGCATACACTGGGGAGGAGGAGATCTGACTCCACCTCCACAAGGGCAAAGGCTGATGATCCGCAATTTTGATAGATTGTAGATATATGCCAGAGCTACTTGGGTTGAAATTTCCAAGTCCATATGTCAAGAACTGCACAATTGGGAGCAGATTTCGCATTTTTACCCCTATTCATATCCATGTCCAAAAACATTGGATTGGATCCAAAATGTGTATGGAATGGGTAGATCACTTGTCAATAGTATGCTGCAGTATGGTGAAATACCATCCAATGGAACGGGCAAGTGGAGGCAGCAGCAACAACCCAGGCATGTGGTCCGCTTTTTGATTACATAAGCACATATAGAAGGTGCAGTGGCTGTGCCAAAAAAAGCAGAGACTCGCAAAAATTTTAGTATTCCACTCATATCTAATCTAAAAAACAAGATCTCGCTGATGTAATCATATTGCCGTGATCCTCTCGTCCCGGACTACAAATTTTGTTTTCAGTGTGGCTGTGCAGGTGCGCTTCTTTGATTAGATAAGCACACATCGCAGGTGGAGTGGCTGTGCAAAAAAAGAAAAGACTCGTGAAAATTTTAGTATTTCACTCATATCTAATCTGAAGAGCAAGATCTCGCTGATGTAATCATATTGCCGTGATCCTCTCATTCCGGGCTACAACTTTCATTTTCAGTGTGGCTGTGCACTGCCCCTGTCATGTGTGTGCAACCCCTTCCCTGTGCGGCTGTGCACAACCCTGTCTGTGTGGCTGTGCACCACCTTCCCCTGTGTGGCAGTGCACTCTCCCTGTCTGTGTGGCTGTGTAACTAAAGCAAAAGGACTCGAGAAAATTTTAGTTTTCCATTTATATCTCATCCAAAAATAAAGATCTCGCTGATGTAAGCATACTTCTGTGGTCCTCTCAACCCGGGCTACAACTTTGGTTCTCACTGTGGCTGTGCCACATTATGTAATGTGCAGTTTTCAAACTCCGACAGCAGAGGCTGCCTGCGACAATTTTCATTAGGGGTATTTCCTTATTTGGACAGTGGTAGTTACCGTGATTCTTGTAAATCGTTAAGTGGCTCTTGCCACAACCTTTGGTCAAAATCTACAGACTCTGGTGAGTATATCATGTAACCATACAGCTCAAGTCCAATGAAGTATCCCTTGTTTTGTGCAGTGCCATGTGTCACAGTTAGGTTCGGAGTAGGTATACGTCCAACATACAAAAACTAGCCCTTTGTTTCTCGCAGAGGCAAGCATCACCCTTCATTGGAAACTTGGGATGAATCAATCATTCGTGTAAGTGAGTGACGAAAGAAGAATACACGAAATGGTATAAAATAGTGCTCACAGGGCACATTCCTTCGCCTTAGCAGGAAAGCAATACTTCATAGCTATTTTACTCGATGGACAAATCAATGGACACATCAAGCGATAAAGATACTCACCTGCAATTATTGACCATTGGCCGACTTCATCAGCAAAACCGTCTTTTTCGGACAGCTGCCACAGCCACCACAGTATATTACAGCATGATTACAGCATTACAGTACAACAGTTCGACAGTAGCACAGTCACCCAGCGACACACAGTGCCACACAGTCTGTCACAGTCTTCACAGACTCACAGCGGCACATTACCTCATTAACTACATGAGTTTACAGCCGGGCACATTGCCACAGAGCTGCAGGGATACACTCTCCCACTACACACATATGACACCATATGATACCACGCACGCGGCGTTTGATAAATGCGTGTTGTTGGCGCAGTTGAGCGTCACCGGACTCACAGTCCGGGAGACACCGTTACACGGGGCACTCGTTGTCCTGTCAGAGGGGAAACTTCGCTATGAGATACGACCTAACGCACCTGCACAGGGAAAATCGTGTCCACAGCCATGCTGCAGGACCGACTTGGTGGACACAATGCTGACGACACGCTGATGTGTCGCTGCTCCCTGCGTCAAGTCAAAGACCTCTCCCCGGCCGACATATAGACGTTGTTCGGATTATTCTGGTAAGAATATGAGGCAAGCTCAGACGTGCTGCATAGGACAAATGGTCAACCCCAACAGGGCAATCACGATTACCGCACAGGCACATGTAAGCCAGATGATCATGTTCAGCGAAAATTCTTCCCTCCACGCTTGCCATACGTCTTCGCGTTTCATGCGTCCAAACCACTTCAAGAAGGGAGACAGCATCCACCAGGTTAGCATCCAGTAAAGGAGAACCCGTCGTCTCCGTGCAGATGTCTCCTTGACAGTTTCAGTGGTCTCGCCCTCCATGGTCTCCCCGGGTAGCGGCTCCTTTCGCCATCAATCCCTCCTCATCCACATGTTGGAACATATTACGAGAGGGGGCGTATGACTCGGTGCCATAGTTCGAATTTGAATCGTCCCGATCACCCGTCAATCGACTCCTGCCATCGAACTCGTCACTCCGTACCGTCTTCGCTTCGTCATACTCTTCGTCGTATTCCTATGGAAGGACGAGCCCTGACCAACGGCGGGGCCTGATCACCATACATATTCGCATACGTGTGTTCGTCGACTCCAGCTGCAGAGGGAGTCAAATAAGGGGCGTATGGATCACCGCCGGGTCGAACATAGAGACCGGCTTCGACCTCAGCCTCGCGCATCCGCATTGCATGGAAGGCGGCTCGTGAAAGGAAGACCTGCGCGCGTACAATGAGCTTGCCTCCGGCGAAGTGGGGGGTTCTTACCTTGTGCCGCCCCAAAGCTACATCAGTCTCTCCAAGGCCCAAAGCCACCCTCATCCTTTCAATTTGTTCTGCCGGACTCCTGCCTCTGCCACCTTGCACATCGGATCCCTGTACTGCTGACGAGATTCCTCTGGAGCCTCGCTGACCCCAAACCCGCACACATTCCACTTGACAACCTCAACCAACCCTGCACTGCGAACCTGTCCCTTGACTGATCGTCCCTCGAGCTGGTTCAGGAGTTGGGTCATTCGGGTTGATGCAGAAAACGAACCAATTCTGTCTCTCACAATGTATCAAAGAGTGTGTCGAGGGCGGCGCAGAATTCGCGATGTAGGGTGTACCTGTGTTTTGGGGCGCGGCGACGTCCTCATCCTCGCACTCTTCTTCAGTGATGGTGGGAGTTGTGCCAGCGGCGGTGTTGTCGTGCGGCACACGATGATTGCTACTTTTCCATCTTGTAGAAGGCGCCCGCATAGGCTTTACAGGTTGTCGTGTGAAAACTATCATGTCCTGGATGAGCTTTTCCTGAAAAAGAGACCTTTGGCAAACGGATTGACGGACCCCGCTCCTTCTCCTCCATCTGCAATGCCAGCACCAACTGCCGTACCACGAAGGAGAGCCACGAAATCGGGGTTGAGAGCATCGAGGTTGCGTTCCAAAAAAGCCTTAGAGGAATACGCCACTGGTCCATTGAAATGGCAGATTGTGAACGTCGGAAAGCCCGACCTATCCACGCCACCTCCCGACTTGAAGGAAGAACGGTTGCCCCATCGTTTGGCGGAAGCTTCCACCATCGTGCGGTCTGTCTTCTTATGGGACCGGCGAGCTTGACCATCCATGATATGAGTGAGACCACCAGGTCTGTTCTGAAAGAGTCGGACGCATTCTGAGTTATCGAAGTAAGAAATCGGGGGAGGGGGGGGGGGGGGGGGGGACATATTTGGATATACCCTCGGATTGGTATTCGTCGACGTGCGCTTCGAAGAGACGTTGCTGAATGAAATGGTGTAATCGTTCATTGGCGAAGTTGATGCAGAACTGGTCGAGTGAGTTGGATCTGCCTGTCATGTTCTGTGGACTGGGGAGATCGAATAAGCCGATGAAAGTTTCGAAGTCGTCTCTGCAGAGACGTTGGTTGATGTGCTGTTGAGCCGTGCGGAAAGGAGGGAGTAGAGTGTTTTGGCGAGGTCGTTTCAGATGCTCCGTCTGGGTTAGGAAGACAGTGCAGAGTTCCTTCTTGACCAATGTAACTTGTAGGACAATGCGTTCTCGAGTGCAGAAGGTTGGACCCAGAGACTCTGGTACGAGGGCAAGGGTATCGACGTTGCGCACGACTGCGGCGTCGACATCTCTCGAGCAGTCGATTATGAATTCGGGGTTGCAGAGGTGGAGGATGGCAGCGACGACTTGACATGCCTGTACGACGTGTCGTTTGGAGAGACCGACGGTTTTCGATGCTACTTTGAATTGTTCGAATCGGTGTGCATCGTCGGCCCTGACAGCATTGCGACGAGCACCTGCGCTACGCTGTCCGAGATACCTATAGTGAGCCTTGTCTTGCAGATGAAGATGCCGTCTTACCTCAGGGGATGCGCCTGCGATAAGATAGTAAAGATATGGAAGTTGCGTTCGCCTGAAGGAACAGCAGCGACTCTGTTTCTTTCAAGATAGTAATTGAGCGTCTTTATGTCACACTGGCGACCTCTCTCGGTGAACTGCAATTCAGTGTACTTGCCAAACCGAGAAGCGTTCGGATTAAAGAGGGTGCGCGCATTTCCAAACGTTTCGATGGAGAGTTTTGCACCTTTCTTTCCAGGATTCGAGACGGAGAGTTCGAGGAAGGTTTTGGTGGCAAGACGTCTGTTCTCAGACTTTCCTCTTGTGGTTTCGCCACTGAAAAGAATGGACTGGCCCTGTGCTGCGCCGCATGTGGTATAAGCATCGCTGACGAGTTGGAATACGTGGGGGCGCAGGCGAGATTTTCCAGGAGAGTTGTCCCGATACTCTGCAGAATACTTGTGGAGGACAGAGTCAGCGTTTGAAGAGACGTACTTGTGTGGGTTGACAACGATGAGGCCTGAGGTCTTAGGATCAGTAGCACAGTCACCCAGCGTCACAATTCAGCACAGGCATCCACAGCGCGGTGACAGCATCACACTGTGACAGTGACTCAGTGACTCAGTGGCACAGCGACTCAGTGACTCAGTGGCACAGTCACCCAGCGTCACACAGTCCACCCAGTTAGCACAGCCACATAAGCGACGCAGTCTCACAGTGTCGTACAGGTCGGTACAGAGCTTCCAGAGCTACACAGATGCCTATGGTGGCTACATCCCAACTCCCGTGCAACATTCAATCATTATCACTCCTGTGCGACTTTCTCGTGGATTACCAGGTGAATTGCGAGAGCAAGCAGACATAGCATGCGGCCGAGTTCAAAAATGGTCAGTGACTCTCGGTCCGCCGTAATAACGTATTTCCCTCCGTTTAGTTTCTTGTCACGCAAGCCACCGCTGCAACGGACGAATGCTACAGTCTGGAGTATAAGTGGTTGTCCGTGGACGTGCCGGCTACCGATCGCCGGTATCGTCATGGTAGCCAACACTCAACAGTTGGCTGATAAGTCGTAAGTTGCTCTCGGAATACCTTTTACAGCGGTAAGGACTGTTTATACGCGGTGACATGAGGCTCAGCCAGCCAGCACACCCAGGATCACACCCGCATTTGCAGCCAGGCTAGTGGCCACCGGTGACTTTCTCGGGTGGGAGGACTCGTCTTGGCCCGGCTTCATCAGCCAGTTTCGTTTCCGGAATGATGACGGTGAGTGGTGCCATTTGATTGCATTACACAGTCACCAGTTGTCGTCTAATTCATGCAGTAGTTTTGTCATCGGGCGCGTTACTATGACAGAGTAAGGAGACGCATTCGAACAAACCTTGCGATAAATTTGTGATCACTCGATCCCCGCCGTCTGCAGAACTTGATATCTTCTGTGTTCACACTAGAACTTATACATAGCGGTTGGCGAAAAATTTACGGACTGAACAATAAGAGTACGAGCGAAAGGGCGGGATCGTATTGCTTCACAAGTAGTGACACACGAAGTACAAAACAAGACATATCACGCTCAGGAGACATAAAACAGCGGGGAGCGTAGGTATGTCAAATGTGACGAATGAATGCCATCTAGGCACTGGGAGAAAGTAGAGTGAACTTTTCATGCAAGTGTCAGAGGAGTATAGCAATCAAGCGGACGTACGTACATGCGACTGTGCTTTCGGTGAAAGAAGCTCGGCGACGCTTGCGTGGGTTGTGCAATACGACGCCACTCTTGTGTATGTCGTGGCGAATGCGTCCAACATCAATATTAGCGTCCTCGAGCTTACGCTCGGCCGTCTGGGCTCTAAACCGGTATAGGTTACCAAGTGCAATCGTCTCATCAACCTTCGCAGCAGCGAGCTGCTGTTCAAGGATACACACGTTGCGTTGGGCACGCGCAGCTTCAAGGACGAAATTGGCCTCCTCTCGTTCAAGCTCAATGTCCGAGCCCTCGTCATCGACCTGCAGGTATGCCGACCAGCCAGAGCGCCAACCGAGGCGATGCGTAAGTACGTTTGAATGAGTCTCATATTCCGTCAAGACACTTCACCACTTACCGCTTTTGCGGGAGTACTGTTTGTTTTTGGGGAGACGAAATTGAGGTTGCGATTTCGAAAGGGAGTACTGTAAGACTGGAATACGGCAGACTTGCATAGTCTCAATGCACCAATAGCTGAGGGTGTCCCTTTTGGGAGGACTACGTTGCTAGAGATGCTCCGCTGCACTGGAGAGTGTGGATTCGATGTAGAGTCAGTGCTAGGATTTTCGGGGTCACTGGCAGACACGTCTGAAGCAACTCGCGTACTGAGGGCACCAGAGCGAACTACAATGCCTAGTTCACTTTGACTCTTCGCCTGGTCAACTCGGGGGTCGTCGTCCTCCACTGGAAGATCACTCAAAACAGGTGAGCGTGACATGAGGTCGAAGGAAATAAAGAGCGACGGCAGAAATGTTGGGAATTTGGAGGTGGAAGCGTCCAAAACCTTCGATATCAAGTTTGATCAAGTTGCTGACACACACGCCACCGTCGCTTTGACTCAACTCATCACACATATTCGCTTCAATCACGGATACGACCACTCACCTCGCGCCAACTCTTCGACTTGCCTCATTTCAGTTTCGGAACAGAACGGTTCAATGTCGTGCACCCAACTAATCAAGTTCCGACAAACCGATCTAATTGTGCGTAAGTCTCAAGGAAATCGATGCTGACTTTATCCCCAAGATCGACTCGTGTTGTCATCGAGGCCATGGTGACCTTTCTCTGAGTGAGTTTTTTTTATCTAATGATCGTCAAAATTGTTAACCGTTCACGTGGTAGAGCCGGCTTGCATAGACTCGAAACTTGACGTGTACAGTTCGACGGCGGATACATTGATACGTAGGGTCTCGTTTTATTCCTTGTAAGTCGCATTGTCGTCTACTGCGTATCGTCTCCCACAGATCGGAATGCCCAACTGCCCACAGTGTCTCAAGAGCTTCTCGTCCGCCCGAAGGGTTGCCGCTCACCTTGCGCAGCCGAAATCCAAGTGCCATGCTTGGCAGCGAGAACGACTCGGGCTCTCCCTTCATTCCTCATCGTTGACTGTCGGTAGTACGCCCAACTCCTCTCCGTCACTAGACGGTTTTCACGATCTGCCCGCTTGCGACGGTTTCGATGTCGTTCAGTGTAACGGTGTGAGTCGACGTGTGGATCTATGGCGAAAACACCAAAAAAAACCCAACACAAAGACAATCGCCGAGTTGGTGGTTTACCTACACGGACTTTGGCTCGAGGGATCGGTTACAGCGAAGAGGGGGAGGGGTTCTGCACACCTAGACGACTAGGGCAGAAGGGAAGGTGCTCCTGACGAGGGGGGAGCAGGGGGAGGACAGAAAAGCGAAGATTTATAGGCTACTCGGAGCCTAGAAGCGACGTAGAATGACAAAGATTACAGTAAGTAGACCCTTAATGGAGTCTCAAAAACTGCAGCAGTGAATGATGAATAAGAAAGCTTCAGAGTGACGATAATAAGGCAGATAATGAAGATAATGATTGGGCAGCAGTCTCACTACAAAGGGGACGGTATCCTATGTGGGGGGGCTACTTGCTTGTATGTGTCCTACTTGCTGCGACGTATTGGTACTTATATACAAAAGGTAGCGCAGCCTGAAGTAAATAGAGGGAAACACTTTGTAAGGGGTTTGTAAGCGATTGGTAAGAGGATTGGTAAGGCTGAGCAAGGCTGAGTAAGGACAGTAAGCAATTGGTAAGTAAAATCAGTCAGCATGACGAAGAATATCACAAATCATTTGAAATAGAATGAGTCATTAAGGAACGGATGAATAATGCGACAGAAAGGGGGATGAGTAAGCGCACTGGTCACTGCTGAATAAGGGGGGTATGACTGCAAATGAGTCACTCTGACTCCTAGATCTGAGATCCAGATTCATTGGGGCGATATGCTGCGCGTCCGAAAGAAGAACTGTGGGGATTTCTGCCAGGGGCCAATTTTGGGGGTCTCCAGGGTAGTCAGGGCTTAGGATTTCGCAACTTTCCCCCCCTCTCTCCTCTCTGCAAAGCGACCTGTACCAGGTGCAACTAGTGCTCTGGAGGGCATGAGGAGGAGGAGGGGCCGTCTTCTCCAATGAGGGCAGGGAGAAGTGCCTCAAAATCGTCATGAATGCGATCAGATAGTGTAGATGATAGTAATTGATACTGGAGCTGTCGCAATTTTGGGAGAATGAAAGACGAGATTGAGAGATAGACGTTGCAGGGGGCAGGAAGGAAAAATCCGTAATCCTTTTCGACTGGAGAGACCGAAACAACCACATAAGACCTCTCAAGCCTGACGACAGACTTGAGGCGACCAAAGAACGTCTTCCTCGACGTCAGACTGACGAGAAGAACGCGCTGTCCCAGAGCGATAGGATGGGAGGTCATGGACGAGGGAGGGATGAACCAGGAGGCTTCAGGGCGAGAGCTAGTGGGGATTCCTGGCAAGTACTCGTAGTTATTCTCCCTAGCAAAGGACACGAGCGAAGAGACGGTCGAGGAGGTGGCCATTACGATAAATATTGGCGAAATGGGCGTTCGTTGGTAGAAATGATGCAGAAAATCGTGGAGTGCGCGGATCGTTACCAAATTTGGTAGGAAGGATGGCGTGGTCGAGAGCTTCCTGTGAGCGTGGGAATGGTGTCGATATCTTTACAATTGACGGAGATATTCGAAAAATCGGAATGCCGTAAACTAGCGCTCAAAAAGTTTTTTCGGGCGCTCGAGCGGTTTCTTCCCTAATGTTAAGGATGGTTCTTGTGCGATGGATGACTGCTGGCAATATCAGTCATTCTTCGCATTAGGGCTAGGCTTCTCCATTCTCCGTTCTTCATTATTCAGCTCCTGAGTCCATGCTCACGTCGCCAAACACCTTTGGTGCGTGACATCCGCCAGCAACAAGAAATGCAATCGTCCCCGATTGCGACCAATGCAGCAAACACAAACGGGTGAAACAAAGAAAAGAAAAAAAAAGAATCTGAAAGGAGTGGCTGCAGATAAATGAAAAGTAGTGAAGGAAATCATGAGAATTCGTCAGAGTCATAAGCATTATTTTCGTTCTCGTCGTCATCTTCGTCATCGTCATTGCTTGGCTCATTGTCTCCACTGAGGAGGATTTCGTCAGGTAAAGGAGTGTCGCGTGAGTAGTAGGGAATGAGTCGGAATGCAGCAATGCCTCGTCTAGAGATAGTGCCATCGAGTTCTTTGAGGACGTAGGAGCCTCCCTTGGTGCGACGAACGACTTCATAGGGACCAAGGTACCGCGGCTTCGATTTTCGATCAAGCTCCTTCTCAACCTGGCTATTGCGAACCAAGACAAGGTCTCCAGGCTGGTATGATGACTTTGCAAGGCGTAGGGCATACTTTCTTTCGAACTGGTCTTTGGATCGTAGGCGTGACTTCTGTAGGGTAGTAAAGGCAGCATGGATATCGTCTTGTCTCTTCTCCAATTGGCGAATGCGAAGTGAAAGAAGCTCCTCTGAGCTCATTCCAGAATAAAATCCTTCAACGAGATACGTAGATTCAAAGAGATCGAATGGGAGAATGGGATCAAGACCATGAAGGAGGAAGTAGGGGCTGAATCCAGTAGACCGTCGAGTCGTCACTTTGTCTGCAAAGAAAGCATGATGGACCTTGGTAGGCCAGAGATTGAGATCGCCTTCGCAAGCCTTGACGATGGCTTCTCGAATGATAAAGTGTCCTCGCTCCACAACTCCATTAGCTCGAGAATTGTAGGGCGAGATGCGAATCTGAGGGATAGAGTAGCGCTGCATGAGTTTCTCGAAAGCACCCTTGATCTCACTGCCATTGTCAGTGACAATCTGAGAGACCGTTCCATATCGACAGAGTATCTCTTCCCAAAAGAACTTGGCGAGATTATCCGCATTGGCATGTCTGAGAGCATGGCCTTCTGCTGCGAGGGAAAGATCATCTCGAGCAGCAACAAGATAGCGATAGCCACGGGCTTTGGGCATGAGCATGATGTCGACATAAACCTTCATGAAGATTCGGGGGGATGCAGAGATCGTGATGGGGATTTCGGTTTTACGAGTGCTGCGAATCTGGCATGCATGGCATGAGCGAACGTGATGGGCGACATCCTTGTACATCTGAGGCCAATAGAAGCGCTCTCTGACTGTCTGAAAGACTCCAAAGACACCTCTGTGACCGAGTTCTTCATGGGCTTGATTCAGTATCTGTGCACGGAGATCTGGGTCGAAGATAACTTTGACAGGGGTACAGGAACCTCGACGTTTGAAGAGATGGCTTCCACGGAGGAAGAACTGCAAGGATCTACGAATGAATCGCTTTCGAGAGGTGTTGGAAGGGAAAATGGGAAGTTCGGTGGTGCGAAGGAAGTGTAGGATTTGGCGTAACTGGGCGTCTTGGGTCGTATCATTGGAAAGGAACGATGGGAGCGTCATGGCGTCATAAGGAAGGGGATGAGTTTCTGCAAAGAAAAGAACGTTCTCTAACCAATCGTCGGCTTCCTCTGCATCAATACGGCCCTCCTCGTAGTCTTCCTCGGTAGGTTGAATCAGGACCACGGTGCTTGATAGCGGGTACATGGATCAACCTGAAGTCAAAGAGGAGTATACCTTCGATCCAGCGATTGATCGTTGCATTGGGCTGAAGATCTGGGTCATTAAGCATACCCTTGATATACTTGGCGTCGACTTCGATCCATAGGTGACGAACACCATAAAGATGGAGGCGGTAGTGTCGTAGTGCTCTGAAAAGACCGTAAAGCTCCAGCTTAGGCTGGCTGTAGCGTGATTCTCGTTTGTTGATAGGGAGTGAACCGTAGCGAGCAGGGCGTTTGCGTCCTTCTGAGTCGTACTGCGAAAGAATGAATCCTATGGCGACATTGCTGGTGTCGACGGAAAGAACGACGGGGGAATCGGATGAGTAGTCGATGGGGCGAAGGGCAGGGGCAGTTGAAACGGCATGCTTCAAGGCGTCAAACGCCTCCTGTTGGGGCTCTCCCCATTCGAACGGAGCATTCTTGCGATAGAGGTCGACCAGTGGCCGAGCCAGCTGTGAGTAGTTCGCAATCCAGATACGAACGGTACCACAGAGGCCTAGGAACGACCGTACATCTTTGGGCGTAAGGAGCGTTGGCCAATTCACAATCTTCTTCACCTTGCTGTCGTCAGGGGAACGACCACGAGGATGGCAGGTTTGGCCAAGAATAGTCACACGAGGTTGGCAGATCTGAGATTTGGGACCGGAAAACGTTCCTCCAGCATGAGCAAATCGATGCATGATCCGATGTACGTCATTGGCATGTTCCCAAATGAAGCGCCGGTGTAGGGAGATTAATCTCCCTAGTAGGTGATTTCCATTATTTCATTGTTTCTACTTTAGTTTTTTGTTTTTATCTTTACTTTACCTTTTTTTACTTAGTATTTGGACGAGTTTGGCTTATGTAAGCTAAACTCGCACTTAGAGTCTGTTGTACATACTTAGAACAATAACAAGCTGCATTACCAGAGACGAAAGACGGAAATCCAAGCCCGGAGGCTTCGGATTATTACTTCTTCATCACCAGACAGTCTTCAGACGTTATCTCAAGTATCCTTTGGGTTTTAGGGCGCGTTTTAGGCTTTTTTCCCCTTTCTCTTGACTCTACCAGGCACTCCAGCCCCCTCAGGTCGAACTGACCACTCTCGCCACCCCAGGGGACCTCAGGTAAACCCCCTAGGTCTCCATTACCCAACTTTACATCTGGAGCCCACCGCGAGGGGGCTGTTTTGCTTGGTAACCCTCTTCTCCTCCTACCCTCGTGCTCGGACACGCGATTTCTCAAGAACCGACGTGCCTACCCTCTCGCTTTTCGAGGTACTGAATCTACTCGACGAGGGCTTTCAGACGATTCCATTTTCGACGCGTTCGCTCCAGCGGTTCTGGAGATATCTCACTTTTCCTGGAGAAAGGCCTTGTAGGACGAAAATTGGCATAACTCGGGATAGGGTGCGCAGAATCTCTCGTTTCCTCGATCTCCCAGCAGCCCTAGACGTCTACAACCACGTCCCAAAGTTTGGTTAAGTTCCGTCCAGTGGTTCCTCGTCAACGTGCCACTCTTTCCCCCCTCTGCCACAGCCGAGCTCCCTGGCCCCTCCCCTGCATTTCGTGCCCTTCGGAGTCATAGGAAAGTATTCCCCAGTCATTCTGAGTCAGTAGAGACTTGCTTCGAGACCCTATCGAGACCCTGTCGAGACCCATCTGAGACCCTTCGAGATCCCTACCAGACGCCTCGAGACTGCTTCGAGACTCCTCATGAGACGCTTCGAGACTCCTACTAGACACTTCATAACCCCTACTAGACGTTCCAAGGACCCCACTAGACGCTTCGAGACGACTTCGAGACCCCCCAAGACTCCTTCCAGTTGCTATCAGACGCTTTCGAGACTTTCGAGACACAAGACGCTTCGTTAGACGTGCAACTTCGTTTATAGACGAATATAAGTCATTTTCCAATCATTATCTGCGCGTTTTTGCAGTCCAGTGAGGCTGCACAGTCGAGAATAAGCTTCGAGTCACAACGGTGACTAAATTCAGTTTTTGGTGGTCGAAACCACTTCGAGACGTATCGTACGATTTCCCTGCACCCTCCTCCCCTTCGTGGTTCGTTTCCACTCCTCTCCACTTCCCTTAGACGTTTCAGGTCGCATCGAGGCGAGATCGAGACACAGAAGTACCCTTCGAGACCCCCGGCAGACGCTCAATTCACTTGTGGCCATTCCTGTGCCTATTACCTCTAATAATCAGTTTCATTGCGAAATATATTTTCATTCTATCACACAGCTACGAGCTATGGATAAGTATTCGAGAAGGTCTCGAGACCAGCTCGAGGATCAAGGCATATGTAGGCTATATGCGAGTCTTGAGCAGCCCTCAGCCTCGCCTAGAGTCTCTTTCGAGAAGCTCGTCATCTCGTGAGGTTTGGTATGAACCCTCTGCAGGCTTCGAGAGACTGTCTCGATCTTCGAAGGACCCTTCGAGAGGTCCTACTCATGAGCGAGGTGAGAATTTACCCCAGCGCTCGCATTCTCCCTTGGACAGAAACCCTCGAGATGCCCCTGTGGAGTGCTCTCGGTCTCATTCTAGAAGACACTCCCAGGGAAGCTCGAGCACGAAGCCTCTCCCTCATCCCCCTTTCGAGGCATCCCCTCGAACTTCGAAGAACCCCCTCCCACTCCTGAGCTCGCTTCGAGCAGCTCCCTCTCCGAGTCACTCATGCAGGCTCGTGGCACCCTGAGGCACATCCAGCTAGGTGTGACCACGCTCAGCAGGCTGGTGACTCGCCTTCGAACTCGCTTCGTGCCTCGAGAGACGATCGTCGGTCGCATTCGTACTCAGTGGATCGTTGGGATGGTATGGAGGATCGTTCCCCTCATGCTCAGTCATCTTCAAGCAAGCTTCGAGACCTCGGCTCGTCTCGACCTCTCGCCCTCGCCTCACGAACTCTCGAGGCCTCTTCGAGGTTCCCCTCGCCTCGAGCCTTCGTCAAGGTATAGTCCACCTCTCGAGACCTCGTACAGATGGCCCTCGCACCTCACCCTCCTTCGAAGACCTCGTCGAGACATCCCTCGCATCTCGAGCCCCCTTCGAGACACTTCACATCCGAGCCCCCTTCGAGCACCTTCGCATTCTGAGCCCCCTCGAAGACTGCTTCGAGGCACTCGTCACCTCGAGCACCCCTCGGGTACTTCGCCCAGCATCCTGAGCCCATATCGAAGAGTCCCCCTCGCCTCGAGACGCCCTCAAGACTCTGCCCTCGCTTCGTGGCATCCGAAGGTAGCTCGCCTCAGCCTCGAGAGGCCTCGACCTCGATGTCGAAGCCTACCCCTGCCCCTTCGAGTCGCGTTCAAGAGCGTCAAGAGGTGTCCACCCCATCGAGAGCGTGGCTCGAGCGGCCTCCCTGCCAGTCGAGAGCTTCGAGGGCCGACCACCCTCGAAGGTTTCGTTTTTGTTTCTTCTGTGGTCGAGAAGGCACATTCGAGCTCGCAGGGTCTGCACTTCGTATCTGCTGGCAGGTGCAGATAGTCGAGGTCGAGTCGTGTTGCCTACAGGTGAGGAAATCCCTCGTGAGGCGCTCGGGCGCAGCCTACAGGCTCGTTTGGACTTCTGGGCCCTCGCTCGAGGCCCAGGAGGTCTAGCTACCCAGGTACATATGTCTCCTTCGAGTTCCCAGACCCCCACCCCTTCTCGAGCTCGCCCGAGGCCATCGAGGGTCAGCTATCAGCTTCGAAAGCGACCCAACCCCCTTCGAGCCAGCCCCTGGCCCCCTCTCGAGACCAACCCGAGACTGTCAAGGGTCGGATTATGAGTGTGAAGGTATCCCATCCCCCTCCGAACACCTCTGAGACCCTCG
>JANFAB010000405.1:0-21549 GCA_024613165.1 Pisolithus albus | reverse complement strand
GCTACACTTTGGTAGTCAAAAATGCGGACCACTGCCATTTTTCCTAATGATCTACTAGACTATCCTTTTGCTAATGACCTATACTTCACTTTTGCTAGTTGACTATGCTACACTTTGGTAGTCCAAAGTGTGGACCACCACACTTTTCCTAATGAGCTAGACTACACTTTGGTAGTCAAAAATGTGGACCACTACTCACTTTGCTAATGAACTAGACTACCCTTTTGCTGATGGCCTACACTACACTTTGGTAGTCAAAAATGTGGACCACTACACTTTTCCTAATGAAGTAGACAACACTTTAGCTAGTGGAATACCCTGCACTTTGGTAGTCAAAAATGCAGACCACTCTTTTGCTAGTGAACTATACTACCCTTTTGCTAGTTGACTAGGCTACACTTTGGTAGTCAAAAATGCAGACCACTACCCATTTTCCTCATGAATTAGACTACCCTTTTGCTAATGAACTACACTACACTTTGGTAGTCAAAAATGTGGACCATTACACATTTCTTAATGAACCAGACTACCCTTTTTCCAATGAACTGTGCTCCACTTTTCCTAGTTGACTGTGCTGCACCTTGCTAGTCAAATGTGCTATGCTTTTTCTAATGAACCACACTACACTTTGGTCGTCAAAAATTTGGACCAATACACTTTCACTAATGAACTAGACTACATTTTGGTAGTCAAAAGTGTGGACTACTTATGCACATTTCTAATGAACTACACTGCACTTTGGTAGTCAAAAATCCAGGCCACTACACTTTTTCTAGCTAATCAAATGGACTACACTTTTGCTAATGAACCAAACTACATTTTGTTAGTAAAAGGTGTGGACCACTATGGTTTTTCTGATCAACTAGACTATGCTTTTGGTAATGAACTACACCACACTTTGGTAGTCAGAAATGTGGACCACTACACTTTTCCTAACCAAACAGTCCACCCTTTTGCTGATGAATTATGCTACAATTTTCCTAGTCAACTACACTAGACATTAGTAGTAAAAATGGAGACCACTACCCTTTTTGCTAATGAACTAGACTACACTTTTGTTGGTCCCTATTACACTCTTGGTAATCAACCACACTACACTTTAGCAGTCAAAAATGTGAACTGCTATGCATTTCATACTACACTATGGGTATACATTGACCAATATGGCACCCAATGGAGAGCCTCCGACCTCTTTTGACCCCCCTGGAGAATCTCCAACCCATTTGGCCACCATGGGAAATCTCCAACTGCCCCCCTGGGAAATCTCCAACTGCCCCCTGGGAAATCTCCAACTGCTCTCTGGGGAATCTCCAATGACCACCCTGGGGAATCTCCAGCTGCCTCCCTGGAGAATCCCAACCCCATTTGACCACCCTGGGGAATCTCCAACTGCCCCTCCTGGAGAATCCCCAACCCCATTTGACCACCCTGGGGAATCTCCAACTGCCTCCCTGGAGAATCCCCAACCCCATGTGACCACCCTGGGAATCCCAACTGCCCCCTGGGGAATCTCCAACTGCTCCCAGGGGAATCTCCAGCTGCCTCCCTGGAGAATCTCCAACTGCTCCCTGGGGAATCTCCAGCTGCCTCCCTGGAGAATCTCCAACCCCATTTGACCACCCTGGGGAATCTCCAACTGCTCCCTGGAGAATCTCCAACTGCTCCCTGGAGAATCTCCAGCTGCCTCCCTGGAGAATCTCCAACCCCATTTGACCACCCTGGGGAATCTCCAACTGCCCCCCTGGAGAATCCCCAACCCCATTTGACCATCCTGGGGAATCTCCAACTGCCATCCTGGAGAATCTCCAACCCCATTTGACCACCCTGGGGAATCTCCAACTGTGAGAATCTCCAACCCCATCTCCTGCCAGTGCTGAATTTCCAAGTGCCTATCTGGCCATGTACCCAGATATTTGCATATAAAACCCTATCACCATGTCACATACCTTGCAGACTTTGTGGAGACTTCCTATCATGATCTCTAAGTTCTGGGAAAGATCTGTACCCTGCATTAACTCTCACTACCATGAGTGAGGCCCTCAGGCTCCCCATTCCATCCTCTTTGGTGATTCCCCCTCCTGATGCAAACACTTCTTGGAGAATTCCCCTACTGCCCTATTGCACAGGGAAGTGCCTTTGAAAGATGTCTATTTGTGCACACTGGAGAATGTCCCAGAATTCCCTTGAAAGTGATGTATTTTGCCTGGGGGAACCCAGAAACAACCCAGGATTGTCTGTTTTTTGCTCCAGAGAAAATCCACAGCTAGGTCTATTCACCCTGGAGAAAGTCCCATAGGACCTGGGAAGAGGCCTATCTGTGCCAGAGAAATCCCACAGACAGGGTCCATTTATGCTGGAGAAAATTCAGAAACAACCCAGGAAGTGATCTGTTTGGCTGGAGAAATTCCACAGCTAGGTCTATTTAGCCTGGAAAGAGTCCAGGATTGGCTTATTTAGGCTGGAGGAATGCCATAAGTAGGTTCATTCAGCCTGGGGAAAGCCCAGGGAAAGTCCCAGAATGTGTAAGAAGAGGTCCATTCATGCTGGAGAAAGTCCCATCACCCCCTACACAGAGGTCTATTTATGCTGGAGAAAGTCTCACCACCCCCTAGGAAGAGGGTCCAATTATGCTGGGGAAAGCCCCAATGACCCCTAGCAGGAGGCCCTATATAGGTGGGAGAAAGTCCCATGTGGACCCCAGACACTCTGCAAGTGCTGGAGAAAATCCCTTGACATGGCAGCTCTGGAGAATACCCAGTAGCAGCCGGGAATACCCGGGTAGTGAACACCTCTTAGGTATAAACATCTATAGAAATATGTCAACCTAATAGGTCCCCTTAGGGGGTTGACTGAAGTGTTTGATCTTTGGGCATATCCCTCTTGTCTCTGATTGAGTGACTGTACTGCTAGCCTCATCTAGGCTTTGTTGTCGTCTTCGTCAAGATCTGCGTGTCCTCCCTCCGACTACCCCTATCGTCGTTCGTCCCCGCGTTGTTGGTTGTTGTTGGTTTGTTTCTGCTCGTGTTCCTTCATCGTCGCTGTTGTCTAGGTCGACTAGTCTTGCCTGACTTGTCACTCAAGCACGACTCGTAACACAGGGCGCCTTGGAGACCAGATGCCATTCAGGACCGCCGCGGCGTATTCTTCACTGTCTTCCATGGTTGTCTCATCGTCCCTAGAACCGGATCCTCAACAGGTGAATCCAAGACATCGTGATCACGAGCATCGTTGGTACCGTTCAGTGCGCAGAGACGAATTGCTGTCTCAAATAGCTGGCACCTCTCAACACGGTCCAGATAACAACAAATCTGCGCATCATAATTCTGATTATTGGTCGTGGATGCAGGCTCCTTGACCACCTCGATGTGAGCGTGTTCCGTTGTGTCCACTGACCATTGAACAGGCACACCAAGCTCACTGATGCTCGGTGCGACACTTTGCATCAATTCCAGCTTTGGGATCAGCCAATGGTCGAGAGCTGCCCCGCTCTCCGTCCCTCTCTGCAAGCCTTCGCTAGTGATGGCATCCTTATGATTGTGAAACTCCAAAAGGGCTGCGCTAATATTTTCCTGCACGATCGAAGTGATCCTAGGTGCTTGAGCCAAGTACCGGAAGTCCATGAGGGCACGCACTGCGATCACTACGTCCTGTGACGCAGCCCCACCAATAACAGCTATCATATAATGCTGCATGTCTCTTTGAGCCCGACCAGTAACCTGTTTCAATGTCGTGATACCATGGTTGAAATGGCGCATGCCGACAATTGGATGTAAGACTGAGTAGCGGAAGTCGAGTTCCTGTGCGCCGAGAGCGTTTTTGCACCATTGGACATCGTGGTCCCAAAACTTCCGGTACCAGTGATGTAATGGTTCCGGCGGAAGGAAATTGGCAGGATCGGATAAGGGCCAGTTTCGCCAGAACGGCTTTGTGACCCCACTCAACCTGAATTGCTTGCAGAGGAAAAATTGCCTCTCGACATCATTTGGGTCGCACTGGATGCGAGAGAGTTGGGAAAGTGTCTTTGCTCCAGTATGGCGTTCATGCCAAAACGCATCGCCGAAGTGCTTGTGGCTAGCCATGGTTACCGGAGATGTCTTTCCACGGACACATGCAAGCATACATGCTTCTGGAGTATCGACGATGTAAGCAGCCAGCAGTGTGAAGCAGTGACGAAGTCCTCCAACAGGATCAGACATCATCCTCCCAACTTGTGCAGCGATTTTGAGGGGCTGAAGAATTATGTCAAGACATTGGTGAAAGAGGCATGCTTCAAGCACAGAACGCATCCTAGGCACCAGGTGAATAAACTCGACGACTGGTATGAGGGCAATGAGTAAGAACACATGAGAAGATGCCTTGTTCCGCATGGCCATCTTGATGTTCGCAAGGCTGATGAGGAGTGGGTGTGCAACTTTGCCACCACACATATTTGTTATGTGAGTCTTGTCAGACGAGAGGACTACGCTGCACAACGTAGCCCCTGCTGGAAGATTAGACTGGATGAAGTCAGTGTAAGTAGATCGTGTACCATAATGACCAACCTGCATCTGCCATGCTACGTCCCCGCTCATCCATTCACTGAACTCCCTGACGACCCTCTCTGCAGTTGTAAATACACGGAACAGGGTATAGATCATATGATCCGCATAATACGGATGGTTGAATAGCGCTTCAATGCAGTCGAGGGGATCACGGAAATACAGAATGGCTGGACTCTTCATGGGGTACGGTGTATTGACAATCCTGTAATTCCAGCATGGCCTGGTTGGAAGTAATTCAGCTCGGTTTCGCAATTCCTTGGCTGTCCAGAAGGAAAGCAGCATCTTGCATACCTGAGAAGCAGTTGGATAACAAAATACAATGAGGGCATGACATGGACAGAACTGTCGGCTTGGATGCACCATTTTCAATGACAGATATTCATCGATCTTCGCCATACTAAGTTTGGATTGTAAAAGGAAGTTGGCCATCTCCCAATCGTCAAGGTTGGCAAAGGGATAGTATAAGTTTGTAAGGCGGAAGGAAGAGTACCGATCCATCTCAAAACGTCTAAGAAACGTGTCGCCAACACCGAAAACAGTACCTGCATTGGGGAAGCGCTGGACTTGGCATCCTTGACCTAGGCCGGCAAGGAGGACGGCAGATTCAGCTGCGGATAACTCCCAGATTCTTTCCTCCCTCCCTTGATCAAAATCGTCGAAGGGAACGATTGCCTCGAGGGCATCGGGGTTGAATTGAATGGCATCAAAATCATCGTTAGCGGGGAGCTCATGGTCTGAAAATGTTGGGGAGGAGCCAGGTGTACTGCTATCAGCAGATGATGAGGAATAGAGAGAGAGACCGAGTCGTTCTCGCTGCCAAGCACGGCACTTGGACTTTGGCTGTGCAAGGTGAGCCGTCACCCTTCGGGCAGTTGAAAAACTCTTGAGACAGCATCAGCAAAACAGTAAGTTTGGTACAGATGCACAGAGCATACGTACAGACCCTACAGATGGTACAGATTTTCCACAGAGCAAGTACAGACCCTACAGATCGACAGACCCACAGACCCATAGATGTAATCATTAATTTGCAAATATCTCGCCCAAAAATGGAGATATCACTAAGGTAATCATATTCCCATGGTCCTGTGATCATAGGCTACAACTTTCATTATGACATTGTGGCTGTACAATGACTCTTCGAGTCTACACAGATGTGCTGTGGCAATTTCAATCGGAGTTTGAATTTAGTAAACATTCATTTGCTCATATCTCGCCCAAAAAAGGAGATATTGCGAAGATAAGTATATTCCCATGGTCCTGTGATCAAGGGCTACAACTTTTGTTATGACATCATAACTGTACAGCCACTTTTATGTTTTGATTGTGCCGGGTCTCCCGCAGAACTTTGCAAATATCTCGCCCAAAAAAGGAGATATTGCTAAGGTAAGCATATTCCCATGATCCTGTGATCATAGGCTACAACTTTCGTTATGACATCATGGCTATACAGTTACTCCATATAGTAGTTTTTTTGACTTCCGAGTCTACACCGATGCACTGTGGCAATTTCAAACTCCGATTGAAATTTTTAAGGGAGTGTATATAAGCCCACTCACTCCGGCAACACAACTCTTTCCTGTACCACTACCATCTCCCCTCGTCGTCGTCGTTGTCGTCGTCACCCCCTCCCTCTGATGATCCACCAGAGGGGGGGGGGGGTGACAGAGGGAGGGGGGTGGGTCCCTCTATAGATGAGTAGTACCTGTAGTAAAGATATGTAGCCCCTGTGTAATTAAGTAGTTTTATGGTAATATAATTGATTACTAATGAATGTCTACATGTTAAGATAGGGGTGGGAATCTGTATACTGACACAGTTAGGGGTCAGTCTGTACAGGTCTGTACAGATATTAGAATCTGTGCAGGTCTGTACAGGTCTGCACAGAGTCTGTACAGATCTGTACAGAGGGGGACCTGTCTGTGGGTCTGTGGGTCTGTACAGACCTGCACAGATCTGGACAGAGGGGGTCTGTTTTGCTGATGAGCGTGGACAGTTTGGCATATTGATGCAGGGGAGATGGCAGACGGTAGATGATAACCCGTAACATCAGGAAACCTGCATTTTTTCTGGTGACACTTACGGCAACTGACATGTCTGGCAGCAGTCAAACAAGTCATGGCAGTACAAACAGCCAGCCAGACATTGTCAGAAGAGCAGTTTCCAGATATTCAGAATTGTCAGACCATAAGATACTTAGTACATCAGGTGGGCATAGCCTTCAGACTATAAGTTGCCCAGTACACCAGAGTTATCAGAACTGTCAGACCATAAGTTAGTCAGTACACCAGAGTTATCAGAACTTTCAGACCATAAGTTAGTCAGTATACCCAATTGACTGTTCACTGACTGACTGACTGACTGACTGACTTATCTTCAGCTGCTTTAACTGACAGAACTGGATCACCTTACATGCAGATCTTCTGATTTGACTGAGAGAACTGGATGAGCTGACTCACTGAGTAACTTGCTTTCTGATTTCAGTGATAGAACTGCATGTACTGATGACTGACTGGCTGGGTTTCTAATCCCAATGATAGAACTGAATTGACTGACTGACTGATGAACTGATTGCCTATTGGTCTGCTGCAAGTACTGTCAGTCATATCAGTCAAATCAGACAAACCAGATGTAGCAGAAAAAATGTGGGTTTGCTGATGAAGTGACTTGGAGTGGATGAAAGGAAATCTCATACATGTCTGTTGTTTTAATAGTACATGCCAAACTCCGTATGTCAATGCTGAATGCAAGGCTACCACATGTACAATTAACAAATTGGATGAGGGAAAAATAGGTAAAACTTACCTGAATTCCTTCGATGACAACACGAGTTGATGCTAGGCGCAAATCAAGTATCTGCGTAACTAGTTGATCAGCTCCTCAGGATTCCATACACGTAGACAATTTTTTTTGGAATCCGGTTAGCCGGGCATGTCATGCTGAACCGTTATGTTGTGGAATCAAAACACGAGGGAAGCAGAAGAATCAGCACGAGGCGCACGGTCGATGGTTGTGTCAGTGATTTCGATGATTCAAGGTATACGACGCTTACGTGCAAGTGACTTGATTCAGATGATGAACTTAATTAACATCCCAACGTCTCATCTTTACTCTTGAAAATCTTTGTTGTGTCCTCCAACCTCATGTCACGCTCACTTCTGACCAATCCTCCGGTGGAAAACGAAAACTCTCGGGCTGACCAGGCCGTGAGTCCTAGTGAATCAGGGATGTCGGTTCGCTCTGGTGATCTCAGTGCGCGAGTTGCTTCAGACGGTCCCAAATTTGCCAGTGTTCCCGAAACCCCCATCGTCAACTCTACTATGAATCCACCCTCTCCCATGCCGCCGATTATTTCCAGTGACGCAGTTCTCCCCAGAGGGACACCCTCAGCTATTGGTGCACTGAGACTACGCAGGTCTGCTGTATACCAGCCTTACAGTACTCCTTTCCGAAATCGTAGCATCAACCCAGTCTCCCCGAAAACAACTTATATGTCCACAGAAGGGGTAAGTGGTGAACTGTGTTGATGGTACATGAGGCTCACCCAAACGTATCCACAGGCTGACGGGGAAGGCGATGACATTGACCTAGAGCGTGAGGAAGCTAACTTCGTCCTTGAAGCTGCACGTGCCCAATGTAACGTGTGTATCCTCGAGCAGCAGCTAGCTGCTGCGAAGGTTGAGGAGACAGTGGCGTTAGGTAACCTGTACCGGTTCAGAGCCCAGGAAGCTGAGTGTAAACTCGAGGATGCTAATATTGATGTTGGATGCATTCGCCATGACATACGCAAGAGTGGTGTCGCACTGCACAATTCGTGCAAGTGTCGCCGAGCTTCTTCCGCCGAGAGCACACTTGCAGCACTTCAGGTAACCCTTTTTTGTAGGCATTTAGGCTGAATAGTTTCTCCAAAACATTCAAGCTAAATGCCCCTTGGACCAAGGTCATCCCAGGGACATCTGCTGATGTCCCTTGGGAAAGCATGATTCTAGGGCATGGGATGGGTGGGATTTCCCATATTCCCTGCCCTGGGAGAGTCATCTAAATAAATGACCTGGGACATCCCATGCATGCCTTAGGTGTCTGGGGTCCCCAACCCCAGGAGTACCTGCAATAAAATTCTTTCACAGGAGAATATATGTACTATGGTAACACCTCCTTAATATGCATGTTCCTCCACAATCATTGCTGGGAGGCCAGAAACATGTAATCCCTCACATCCCAATTGGGTTTATTACAGACCAAAGCTTCACATGAAGATTGGTAGAATGAAGGTACACTCAACTTCTCTTCTGGATGTCTATGGACAAGAAGGCTATGGATGGATGTAGAATTAACTACCACAACTTGATTCACACAACTGTATTTTAGTGGAGTAGTGCATGGACCAAAAATTTGCATATAAACCACTCATTACATCAGGGGGAAATGTGATGATAGAATTAATCAATCAAGGCTCTGCATGACAGCATGCTGACATGGTTGGGGGACATTCCATGAAAGCCTCTGAGGCTGTGAATAGCTATCATGCTATGATCCACCTCCTTGAGGGAAATAGGATGTCTAGGCTATGATCAGACATCCCACCAGTACAAAAAGGCTATCCCATTGATACATGTGGGAATGCCCACAAAAGCCTAGAGGCTATGATGGGACATCCCACTGACCCACCCAGAGGCATATGGGATGGCCCATGACAGCCTAGGAGGCTATGATGGGACATCCCACCGACCCACCGAGAGGCACATGGGATGGCCCATGACAGCCTAGGAGGCTATGATGGGACATCCCACCGACCCACCGAGAGGCACATGGGATGGCCCATGACAGCCTAGGAGGCTATGATGGGACATCCCATTGACCCACCCAGACACACATGGGATGGCCCATGATAGCCTAAGAGGCTATCATGGGACATCCCATCAACCCACCCAGATGCACATGGGATGGCCCATGACAGCCTAAGAGTCTTTGATGGGACATCCCACTGACCCTCCCAAGGGCACATGGGATGTCCCATAACAGCTTAAAAGCCTATCCATTCACTTCACAAGCCATTGTGTGCAATCCCATATTGTCTTATGCCAGGTGGGTTCTCCCATGACTACTTTGAGGCACAACAATACTCTATACATAAAACTTCATCACTTGGAAAATATCTACATGATTGACTGATTGAATGTATCTCATTATCTACAGTGTCTCTTGCTTGGAGATGATTGGGGATCCATGTCTAGTACATCAAACTCCCATTCATCATCCCAAACCAAATCAGTTGAAGCCATGTCACTGAACTGTTGGTGATATTCATCTGCAAGAGCAAATTCCTCTGCCACACACAACAACTCATCATCCAGCACTTCAAGCCCTTCTTCATCTTCAAATGCCAAGTCATCTAAGCTCTCCTCTTCATCACTACTGGTGGCCAACAGAGGGGAAATGAGCATTTTGCTGTTCAGTTCTTCATTAGTTGCCCCCCAGTTCTCATCATGAAGACTTGGAAAATCCCTCAATGCTGTTTGCCACCTTAGGCACAGACTTGCCAATGCAGAAGCATGACAGTCAAGTTCATATGCAAGATCATCATCTGCAATTAATGTGAGTTATAGAACTTCCTGTGGACAGTCATCTCACTTGATCCCTGTCTTGCCCGTTGCAGACGGCTCCACTCTTCTGAAAACCACTCCATCAACATTCTTCTTTCATGTAATAAACACCTTTCTTCTTCCTCACATCTTCTCAGCTCCAGCAGAGATCTTATCCCTGATCGCACATTTTCATCAGCTAACCAAGCTGGTGGAAATCTACCAGTGTCATCTTCAAGTCCAGCATCCTGCCAAATATCATCATCCACATCTAATTTGAATAAAGCATCCCTTGGAATCAGGACTGGTGCAATTGACCCCTGTGGGGCTTTTCCCTGGTGTATCAAAGCTGCCATCTGCGCACACATGTTGTTATAGTTAGTGCACAGTTTGACAATTCCTGGTTCACGCTGTTTGACAGATGTTTCTGTGTGGTTCTGAAGTCTTTGTTCTTTGTAAGGGAGTCAAACAAAAATAAGTTAATAGCTATAAATGACCCTTACCACTGACTGTTTGACGATATGAGCGTTCCAGTCTCTCCAGCTCAAACTTTCTTTGACGAAGACGATCTCGGATTCTTGTCTTAATTGCCAATGCATGCATGCGAAGCTAAGACATTTATAATCTCCAATAGAAGAGAAAGTGACATCTGACTCACTTGCAGGTAAGAGTTACTCTGGAGTGTAGCAAGATCTGCAAGCCCATTTACTCCAAGGGTTGCTTTTTGCTTCTGTAAGGCTTGTTTGAAACTCTTAACCTTTTGATGACACTCTGATAATTGTATGTTTAAGCTTGTCATGTCAGAGGCACCATGAAGAAGATCTTTCTCCAGTTCTTCTAGTCTGGTTTCATAATTTTCCAGTGACTTTTGAGTTGCCATAATCTGTAAGATGATGTTCTCTGTAGCTTTTGCAGAGTGACCTACTCTACTGTGAGCAGGAGATAATGATTATCAGTAATCAGCTTACGGGGAGTTGGCTTGGTCTGCACAGCAACCTGAGCAGCCCACTCAGCTTGGAGTGTCAGGGTATCAACTCCACATTTCCTTAGGCCTTTGATTGCAGAAGCCTTCTTGGCTTGACAATGATTCCACCGCCACAAAAGCCACTGGCCAAGACCAGTGAGACTCTTTCCATCAAGATAGTGTACCTGGAAATCAATAACAAAGAGGCGCTGATGAAACTGAACAAAAATATTATCATGCAGTTCATAGTATATACAGATATACACATACCCCAGACACACGCAGAGATGGTATCAGTCCCTTGATTGAGCTCCAGAAGCGTTCACAGCCTTCTCCATCAGAAAGGCCAAATCCCTCCCATTTCCGTGGGTGATAGATGAGCTGGCATGGCCATTGATGACCAAAAGCATGAAAGACAGAGATGGCAAATGAAATTCGAGGCAGAAATGGTTTAAGAAAGCCCCACTTCCTGCAGCTCTGTTCAAGTTGACACCCTATGTCATATAGTAAGCCAATATGGAAATTATCAGGCAGGTGGCTAAAAAGTGATTTGATGAGGGCAAGAGCATAATGTTGCTTTTCCCCAGCAGAAGTCATGTTTGCAAGGTGAATAACACGATCATGACAGCAGAGTAAGGCCATGACTCCAGTATCTGAAAAGAATTGGGTGCTAGCCTGCACTCCCATCAGAAGAGTAAGGGTATGCATGAATAAACCTCACTTTCTGACGTTTCTCATCAGCTGCAGTAAATGACTCATTGCAATTCTTGAGCACTGATGTTGGTATCCTCATTCCCTGCTCAAATCCATCCTCTTCATCCTTGTCATGCCTCTTAGAAGCATAGCCACTTCTCCTTTGCACAGAAGGTTTTTTCTTTCTCAAACTGTCAACCTCATTTTCCATAGAATCAATCTCCTCTTGAGAGAGGAAAACAGTGGCAGTAGGGTTCACTGGGTCATCCTGTAGGCCACTTCTCCTTTTCTGAGTGAAACAGGCATCAATGCAAACAATTGCATCAATATTAGAAGAGCTAGCAAAAGACACAATTAGCAGTCCATTAACTCATATGCATCAAATGACATGCCTATTGCCCTGCCAGTTGTGGCCACCAAAACATAATGGACAACGCTTTCGGAGGTATTCAGAAGGCCACTTCTTTGAACAAGGGTCCTGAAATGATGACAATCCAGGGCAGGGCCCTGATGGTGAAGGTGCTGACCCTTGCAAGCATTGCTGAATGTACTCTTCAAGGGAAATTTCGAGTATGCAATACCAGTGGTATGCATTACCAAACCTCCATCGTATACCCCCCTGTGGAATATGTCAGCAAGAATCCTCAGTACATGTTACAATAGCAGAACAATGAACTTAAAACTTCAATGTAAACAATATCAACACATTGCAGTGCACCAGTCACACTGTACTAACAGAGTACAAGGCCCTCATGGTCCAGTCCACTTCAGAAGGGATGCATGGGCCACATGAAACTCAGACACAGATGGACAGGCAGATGATGGTGCAGCAATGAACAGACAAAAATAAAAATGTATGGTCATAGTATAACATACAGGCAACACATAGTACCTTTGTATCTACCTCGTAGCCCATGCCACCAAGGTATGCCTCAAGGGACTCACTCCATGCTGAAATATTCGGAGGCGTGCGCATGAAGAGCTGCCTGACCAGGCTGAGAACTGGTAGGCTAACAGCAAGGGTGGGCCCCAGCGGTGCACAAGGAAAGAAGCCCATTCGAACAAGTTGCACAGCGGCGGGCACACATGGACACACCATGAGGTCAACAGTTTTCGAACCTGACACCAAGCTGAGCAGTGAAAGAAATATATAGAAGGGAACCTTACCATTAAATTGAATGCAGAGTACCTTCAGCCGTCGCAAAGACTGACAGTTGCATTGAGGCAGCTCATAGTCGACAACGTCCCGGAAGTTTCTGGACAGTCGCCGATAGGTAAGGTAAGGCTCAATCAGTGAAGGGATGGTAGTAGACGACCACCGCTGCCACTGCCTCATCTTCTTCCGACCGTTCCGAGACGGCGAGGAGCATAAGTCTTCACTGACGTGTAGGTGGTCCGTTAGCGAATCCGAAGGAGGCTCATGTTCGGAATACATGAAAGTTTGGGGTGGGGGAATACTACTCCCAGCAGATGCTGAGAAGGTGCGGAAGACAGAGGGGTCACAGGGTGGCTGAGTGAAAGTGCGACGTCCAGGTAAGGTGAGCAGCCGCTCAACGGGAAGGTAAAGGTTCGCAGTACCGGGAGCACGGCGCGGGGGGTGAACACTTTGATGGTCAACGAGGCGACCAGCGGAGGAAAACGAGTCAGGGATCACCGGTGTGGAAGTACCCTGCCTGGTAGTATGCTTCGGCCGTCGAAAAGACATCTGGAAACTCGTCAATACACTCAAAATATTACCTAGGAAAGCTAGTGGGAGACGACGATACTGCAACACCAAATTGCAGCACAGTGGCCAGGACACCGAGTCCTGGTCTGCTGATAGGCAACACCAAATTGCCACAAGCACGCCAATGGTCAGTTTGCGACAGTAGAAGGAATCTGACCTTTGATACGCAACAAGAGGGGGAGGAGACAGGTGAAAGGTAAGACGGACTAGCATTGCAAGAACTACGAGTGGTACATGTCCTTGTAATTACGTTGGTGGGAGAAGCGCGGAAGACGACGATGGGATTATGCGGTTGTCCAAACCGTAGATAGTGCGGGCATTGTTGGGAATATGGCGAGGAACGATGGGCGGACGACCAAAACAGTCAAAGAATGACTGTACATAGAATAACGCAACCTTCTTCTCCACAGCCCAGACACCTGTCACCGAGGCTGATGGTAGAAGCGACTGTTCTAAGTCCGAGGGGAAGCCTGGCCAAGAAGCGACTAAAGCGCACAACCTCTCCACGAACTCGAGCTTCGTCTGTGGCTCAACCGAGCCAAGCCCCTCGTTCTTTCTCGGGAACGGCTCGTCATACATGGTGAGCTCCGAATCGCCGGGAAAAATCTATACAGAAAAAATATAATTAGAACAACTGGTCGGAGCAGTAGGTAATGCCGAAACGCACCTGACAGACCTGATCGAGCCGATCTGGTTGCTGACTCGACCATAGGTTGGGTGCCAGTACGCGGTCCAGAGCGACCAACTCGAACCGGAAATTGTGCTCGTATAAGTCCCACAGAATTTTGCCTTTCGTAGTAATGTCGATTTTTCCCAGGTCTGCGAGAGAAAGTGTTACGTCCCTGAACTGGATATGGCTTGGTGTTTCGCGTTGGACCTTGACTAACTCCGGTCCAAAGAGGTCTGCGGCTTCACGAAGCTCGTTACCGGAAAACGTGGAAGAGATCTGTTCAGGAATCGTATTCAAGAAAGCCCTCCAGGTGCGAGGAATGACCGGAGACACATCTGCGGTAGCGAGACGCGCGATCCAGCCCGCCCGAGACGCCAGCCAATTTCGAAGGTACCTTAACCTGCGCTCAGAGGAATCGCCCCTCACGAAAAGGGCTGGGTGAGGGAAAAAATAAGATATTCTCGGCGCATTAGGACCAACTCTCTTCGGATCCTTGACGACATTTTGTAAAGCAGTGTGCCACGCATACATTGACGGGGGAATAGCGGGATCATCAAGGTCCTGCCACAGCTCGGCATTTGGAGTGACTGTGGCCTTCGTTTTTTGCTTTGAAACCCCCCCGGGATCTGAGCGAAAGATTATTGGTACTAAAAGAACATCATCACAAAAAAACTTACAGGGTCCACCACGTTGCTTGGTCCTCTCTGTCCTGACAACGCCACTACCTGAACTCTGAGCAATGGAAAGTGCAGCGGCTGGGTTAGTTGTCCTCGAGGTTGTGGAAGTCGACGGCGTAGCGTTGGGACGGGCGGCAACAAAATTTTCACCAGGACTCACTGCGCGTGGATCCGGCCAAGGGGGGGCGGCAAACTGTTCCAGTCCTATAACGGGGCTTTGTCGAGTTTGCTGGTGGCGGAGATCGCCAGGCAGGTAGCTCCCAATGGCCCACTTCAGTGGTCTGCCCAACCTCAAAAACCTCCGGCTCGGTGACAATGCCTTCTGGGAATGTAATGTCGACAGATTTAAGTACCTTCAGATCTTCAGGGACCGTGTTTAACTTCCACACCAACCAGACGGGTATACGTGAATCAAAAAGGCGCTGGCAGATTTCTGGATCAGTCGTGATAGCGCCCATCCAGCGATCAACGGCATCCATAAGTGGGCTAGGGGGCGGCATTGTGGGCTCCAGGTACTCAAGCATGCCAAAAACGTCTAGACCTAGGCGCTGGAAAAGCGTGACGATCAAGACGGTGTCACGGAATGTGAATGGAAGTTGCTGGGGACAATTTAAATGAATAAGTTAGCTGAAGTGAAAAATACCGCACCTTAAGACGCATGAGGGCCCGCCGACACGACCGCATCCACCCTGTAACATTCACAGGTCCATAATAGTGAGGGTTCTTCTGGACCCAACGTTGTACGCGTTCGTCCAGTTGGTTACACACAATTTCAAGTTGCTTCCACCTGTCCGGATGGACTCGGCCAACTCTGAACATCGATCCCCTCTCCACAACGAAATCCTCTGGCGTATTCGTGACGTCCCACCATAACCATCTCCATGTTGAGTGGTCTTGGTAGGCTACCTTCCGCGGGATACAACCACTCCACATATATCATTCCGAGTACAACTGAGGCCATTGAAAGCAGTCGATGTGACCGAATCTTCCATCGCGCAAAGGCTCCATCAACCTTGCCTCAAAGATGAATGGTTCAGGAACATAGAGAGAGTTGGGCGACGTGATCCAACAGTCCTGATATTTGGCAAGGACGCGTGCATCGAATGGACCGATACTCTCTAAGAAAGAAGGGAAAATGAATACTAACGCCGAGTTAGCTTGGGGAGTAAATAGACTGACCATCGCCGGAGCAGGTACGCGACGCAGATCCTCGCGCATGTTGTTGAGACATACCGATCCTGAAACGAATCAAGAAATGTAATCTATAACGACTAAGTTAGCATTAATCCGCACGAACGAGAATGATAAGGATCTGTGACAACGCACGTAAGTGAGAGTGAGGATTTCGAGCATGTATGAGATTAATAAGACGTCGGTGAACAAGAGTCAAGACAAATTGTTACGGTCAAGGGGAACGTTCCTCTGCATGGGTCAATATGAGTTGAACGAACGTAGTTTATGTCATGCACCGGTCATCATACGAAGGATTCGCCAACACATATCGCCAGTCAAGATGTACAGACGTTCGAGTAACAAGTCTTCAACGCCCCGAGCTGCGCTTAAGAAGCGCCCCAAATGGGTCTCGTCCGCGCGACTGATACCACGAAGCACACCAAGATGCACAGATAGGCACCAAACCTATCTGAGCACTCGAAGGGCACCAAACCCCCGAGCCATGGTGGAGGAATGCCCCAAACATTCCCCTCTGCACATGCCACAAACGATGTGGAGAGAAAGATGTTGAACAAAGATGAAGAAGTACTTACTGGTTTTCAAAAAAAAAGAAATTTGAGCCTGTACGCACAAGTGAAAATTACTGATGGAGTTTCGTTGGTCAACGTTCAACGATCAAGTGTTAGCTCATTCGGGGATTCCCGCGCGTTCATGTCACGTGCGTCTAGCCACAAATAGCAATAATGCATCGTGCGAGTCTGGACCCTGAAGTACGATGCATTGACTTGTGGCTTGAGATTTGGCGAGTTTAATCCGAGTCCTGTCAAACGTTAAGGTTCGCTTCAATTGATTATCTGCCGAAACGACCGCTGGTATGCATATCCTGGCGTGAAGCGCGTACTATAGTAAGAGCGAGAATCGATGGCCGAAACCGGGCAACGGTGGCGACACCGATTCATAATAACCCCCACTCCATTGTTAAGATTACAAGGATGATTGAGATCTAAGTAATACTAATACTCCAGCAGATATTTGTCTTATTATCGTGTGCATGGAATGCAGGACAGTTATAATACATGCTTATGATAGTATCTACATACATGTACTAAAGTTAGCTTTGACTTTGAGGCACGGTGTATACGCATTAACGATCAATATCGACATAGAAGCCGAAATCGAATTGAATGACAAATGACATGTGTCGCCGACATGCGGCGAACAAACAGTGCAAGACAAACAAATATTCACCACGGTAAGTTTTCGCTCGCGCTGATATATTATCGTCTTTGCCAGGTGAACGTTCGGAGCGTTCCCTACCAAGCGTCAGGGGCTTGGTGCCCTCTGACGATCCTTGAAGGCTTGGAGCCTTCAATGGATTCTTGGTATTGATCCCATTGCCGAACGTGTGGACGAGACTCTATCTGATGTGGAGGCGCTACTTCTCCAATGCAACTCGGGACGTTGAAGATCGATGGTAGTTCATAGCGACTTCGTAGTTTCCCCTGACTTTGCGTACCTTGGTACAGCAACCGGTAAGTTCTACTTTTAGACCGTTGCTATTTTATACACTTAACGAATCCTCCACCTTAGTTCTAATTCCACCGTCGCAACGTTTCCGCCTAGGCCTTTCTCCAGATCGCGCCGTCAGGTATCGTTCTGCCAGGGGACGTTTGGTGCGTTCCTCTACCAAGGGTCTGGGGTTCGGTGCCCTCTGACATCCGGCGCTCCCTGCAGGCTTGGAGCCTTCGGGAGTATCTTGGTATGGTTCTGACTATCGGTCGCGCGGACGAGACTCCACCTAGTGGAGGTGCTACGCATTGCTAGCAGCAACTCGGGGCGTTAAAGATTGGTAGTCGTCCTTGGCAGCCTCATACTTGTTCTCCACTTTTCGTACTGTTATATCTCGTACGTTCCAGCCGGCTGCTGTTATATACGCAGTGAATCATTCTCGTTAGCTCTCACACCCATCGAATCACCGTTTCTACTTGTCAAGATGCGCTTCCACTCTCTTGGAGTTCGCGCTGGCTTTGCACAGTTCACTTGAGCAGACTCCGCGGTGAGTCACGGTTACTAACGAATGGGGAAGAAGAAGAATTCCCCTTCTGCTGATGATCCGCTGACCTACCCACAGTACGCGGCGTTGTAACTGTCGTCCGTTTGTCCTTTTCTCCCCACTTTGCCTTTTCCTCCCCACCATGTCAAGAGAAGCTTTACCGTCCACTACATGCAATGATCCAGTCAGCTCGATCACCTCAGTATGTTGTGTTATTCACAGAAGCTTGAAATTCTGATTACTAACGCAATTTTGCCCAGGAGCTCTCGTCAGTCTAATCGAAATCTCGAATTGACGGCAGCAGACGCAGCAACACTGGCCTCCGTGTTATTAGCACGATCTCGGACTGAAAGTAAGCAACCCTTAGTGAGCTCTATTTTCTCGCTTATCGCAATACAGCCCACCCGGAATGTGACACTGTTCCCTCATTTCCCTCCTCGCCGACATTATCACCGTCTCACGTCGAATGTGAACCCTTAGCCGAATCTTCCCTCTCTTTCCCCGTTTTCGTGGAGTGTCCCACTCCTCCGGTATCAATCCATCTAACGCCACCCGATCATGTTCCGCCTATTATCCTCGTCCGTGGACGCCCAGACTCTGAGGCGGTGATTCCGTCCTTCTCCAACGAATGTTTCTATACTCCTGGAGATTAATTTTCACGGTTTCCCTATGAAAATCATCATCTCTTGTACTACTTTCGCTGCAAAGATATTCGACGTTGTGGATTTTTGAGACGAACTAATGGGGTGATTATAAAGACTCCGTGTCAAGTCCAACTGGTACGTACTCCTCCCGACCATATAGGTAGGTGACTCCCTACTTCGTCTCGTACCATTTTATCTTTCGGTATGTTTATCACATCCGTGGTTCTTATTTATTTTATTTATGTCATCGGGCTTCCGCGTATCTGATCATCCCCGAATTCCCCTTCCATCGGCTTTTCTTCGTACCTTCGTAATCCTCTTTCCTTGCTTGTGTGTGTGACCGCATCACGCGATGTGTCTTTACTTCTGTAGAAGGCTTGGCAGTCAGATAAAGGGCGGGTCCGCCTCCCTTTCTTTCCCTATCAACCCCCATCTTGCGACGCTCGTCGATCGTCCATGCCTCGCGCTGCAAAGACTACCAATTCCTCTGGGGATCCCACCGATTTACACACTCGAGTCCTGCGAAATCGGAAGATCCCCACAACCACAGCAAGTTCCAACTCCTCACGATACGGCACCCACTTGCCCTCCCAGTGAGGTGGGCCAATTTGATGTTCCTTGCTCTGAATATTGAAACTTCGCCTTTTTTTTGGTAGGGTAGACGTGTTAAACCGCAGCGCGCAGTTGAACCACCGGAAGGTTGGGAAGAACATATGTTCGGCTATAGGGACAGAAGAAGATCGCTTACACCTCGTACATCTTTAACTTCAACCCCTTCCCCCCGCCCACCAAAAGAAAATCCTATACCCGAAGAAGATGCTGAGATGGGGACGCCTGAGAGAGCTCGGATGAGGTTGAGGATGAGGTTGAGGGGGATGAGGGGCGTTTGGTGACAGCGGGAGTGATGACCGGGAAGGTGGTGAGCTTTTTCCCTCATACGCCTCGTTCTCTCATTCCACTCCCAGAAATTTTCCATGCGAGTTGAATTGGGGGTTTGGTGCCCCTCTCTCATGCGTTGTGGGCTTGGTGCCCAACAATAATTCGAAGCTAGGAGCTTCGAATACGCATGTGAACTGTTTATCGTACTTTCAACTCTTCCATCGTTTAAGCTTCGTTGTTGTCTTCTGGTCCTTCCTGCTCCCCGAATATATCTGATATTTGTGTCTTTTGTATTGACGTACTGATTCCAGGTGGGGATGATGATAACTCTTCGCTTCCGCCCTCTTCGCCCCTTCCGTTTGAGCCTAGCGATTCCAGCGATGACGAAGATGAGTTACCGTCTGTCCACCAATCTACCCGGACTAGTGGCAAGGGCAAGGGTAAGGCTACGGATGTTGCAGATGCTGATGTGGCAGACAGTGATTGCGATACCCCTCCCCGAAAATCCAAGAAGCCTGGTGTGATGTCGCGTGCAGCTCTCGATGATATTCGTGACTTCGCAAGTAAGGTGAAGAAGGAAGCAGAGGAACTGGGGCGACGCCATGGCAGGTCTACGCGCGACATCCTTGTCGCAGCCGGGTTTGGTGTAAAGCCCTCTCACACGAAACTTAACGAGGCCAACCTCTTCCGCTCGTGGTATTGGGCCACACAACCGAAACCAGAGGGTGGTAAGTAGTTTTTCTCTTCGTTGACATGCAATGGTTTAACGTCCTCACTAGCCAAGAGAGACGAAATTAATGATATAATCACGAAAGAGTACAAATCCTTGATCCAGGACATCCCGAAGGATGACACTGCAGCGAGAAGGGAGAAGCTGAAGCATGTCTACGAGTGGAGCGAGAATTCCTCTGCAGTGCCCACCAGCAAATCGGTCAAGTCCATCGCAGCCAGAGTGCAGAATGCGAAAACGCAGTTCTCCGGATTGGTACGTGGTAGTAAGTTGCTGGGGATCAAGTCTCACTGTTCAACAGGCCGAAGCATGGTCGAATCTTGAAGAAATTGAGATCGCCGGCGTGGTCATGTATGTTGGACAGGACCCTGCAGGCCGTCAAACTTCCGGTATATTTGGAGGTTCTGACATGGTCAGGAATTTCATCAATCAACACGCTGTCGATGTCCGTGCACAAATGGACAAGTACACATCTGTATTCAAGTAAGATCTGGTACCCGTAATGTACTCCGGCTCATTAGTCTCCGCAGATACCTCAGGGATGGGGGAAATCCAGGGGCCGGGTTACCTGGCACCAGTGCTGCCAGGGGTTCTGAGTCCTCATTGGAATTGCGCTGTCGCCCACGAGAGATACCGAGAGACCGCAACCGCAGAGTATTCGGAAGCATGATTAAGGAGAAGTTATTGGCGGCTCTCAAAGATCTACGTGGTAGGTTTTACAGCTGTTGACGAAGTGATTATCCTGATCGTTCCACCACAGTGACGCGGGGGATTGAAGTTGGCGATCCTCAGAAAATCGTTTGGCAACGACTACTTGAGTTCATGACTAAAAATTATCTCATTATCCTCAACTGGCCCCATGGGGTGTCTCCACCGGGCCCTGGATTCGAGTACAAGAAGCTCAAGGGTGATCCCCTCAGGAAACTTGTGGTGCCTTACCTTCGCCGGAAGCTGGGTGTGATGTATGATGGACGAAGCGATGATGATGAGGAACAAGATAGTCTGGATGGTGTGCCGGAGATTGACATCAGACCTTGGAACCAGGGTGCGGTTTGTCTCTTTTCGTCCATCTATGTACTAATTTCACTACAGACGTTATTAAGATGTCGGAATCACCCCATCTGAAGGGGGAAATTCCACTCGTCAAGGCAGCTGATGGTATGGTCTTGCGCAAGGTCTCTGACGATCCGTCGTGGCAGAAGAAGGCTCGTGAGGGA